>ABLG01000659.1:0-29591 GCA_000172435.1 Meloidogyne hapla
GGTTGTTGGAAAAGGATCTTTCTCTCAAGTATTACGTGTTCAAGATAGAAGTTAATTTGGATTTTGTTTATTGTTTTTTTTGGAAAAAAAATATTTAAGAATACAGTCACAAAACGTTATTTTGCTGTAAAACTTGTAAACACTGATCAAGACTTTGGTGCTGTAAACAACGAATTAACTATATTAGGACGTGTTAAACATCATTTTGTTATTCGATTAGAAGAAGTTTTTAGAAGTCCTTCAAAAGTAAAAAATTAAAAAAAATGTTTGTAATTATTTCTTTTTAAAGCTTTTTATTGTAATGGAAATGGCTTCTGGTGGTGAAATGTTTGATAGAGTTGTGGTTATTTAAAAAATATATTTTTTTATTTAATTTATTTTTTTAAAAGGCAAAAGGTCGTTATACAGAAGGAGAAGCTCGTTTAGCAATTAAAATGTTATTAACTGGATTAGATTATTTACATAAAAATTTAATTACACACAGAGATTTAAAACCTGAAAATTTACTTTACAGGCAAAGAAATCTTTTTAAAAATTAAAAAATATTTTTTAGTGATAATAGACCAGATGCAAGACTTTTAATTACTGATTTTGGACTTGCTGTAAAAATATTTTTAAATTAAAATTTTTCTTTCATTTTCAGAAACAAACAAAAAGTTTAGATGAAAGAATGACAGAAACTTGTGGTACTCCAGAATATATTGCCCCAGAAATTTTATTAAGAATTCCATATATGAGTAAAGTTGATTGTTGGGCTGTTGGTGTTATTGGTAAATAATTCTTTTTAAAAAATTAAAAAAAAATATTTAAATTATTTAAAGCATATATTTTAATGAGTGGAATAATGCCTTTTGATGATGATTGTCGTTCTCGTTTATATACACACATAATAACAGCTAATTATATTTATTATCCACAATTTTGGAGTGGATCAGAACAAGCAAAACATTTTGTTGATTCTTTATTAGGTAATTAAATATATAATTATACAAAACTATAAATGTTTTTAAGAAACAAGTCCAGATTTTCGTCCTTCAGCACAAGAAGCATTACAACATCATTGGGTTACTGGGGAAAGATTAGTTCCAATTAATAACACTTCATTGGGAAGAAAACAATTAAAAAATAATATTAGAAAAGATTGGATGGAAGAAAAAGAATTTGGTGGAGGAGGTGATATTACAGATTATGAAACTAATGAAAATGAAGGAGGAGGGGGAGGAGGAAATATGCAAAGGGTGAGTTTTTAATAAATGTTCAAATCATTTTTTCTACACAAATAACAAAAAAATCAATTTTTTAGACAAAATCAAGTCGATCAGTTCGAAGTGTTACCAGAAGTGACCACGGCCATAGAGTTGACCCAAGAGAAGTTGACCAATTAGCAGAAGACCTTCAAAGACTTGCAAAACAACAAAAACATCCCCCACCACCACCATCATCATATCATCATCATCAAAAACGCAATTCATCTTCATCTTCTTATAACCACACCAACAGAATAGACAAAAACATTCAAATAGTCGAAATCGAACAAATGGTCGTGGTTGTCCTCTATATACTAGGAATGCCCAATTAACTAAAAACTACGGGATTATTTGATTTTTTAGATGAAAATTATTATTTTTTTTAGCCTTGTATTCGTCAACGAGCTTTCGTTTAAGGCTATCTAATGAACGAAAAAATTATATTTAAAAATGCTGACTCCCTCAGAAAGTTGGATACTCAAATCTGACGAAATTCCATCTTTTCCATAATATATGGTCATTTGGTCGATTAACACATTTGTCAAATGATCAATTAATGTATTTTCTTTGATAGGTTAATCCCGCACTAGAGGGAGTAATTCTAATTAGTTTTGAGGGGGTAATTATTGCTTTATCCCTGAAGGAAAATAATTGAGAAATAGTTTGTTAAACTTCTTAAAATAATTATTCGATCAAATTTCCAATTCTTTTTTCCACTTTTGTTTATCTTTTGAGAGCTCAACCATTTTTACCCAGTAATCTTATCTGTCCAATTCTATGTAGTAAATCTAACATTTAATAAAAGGATCGACTTGGAGATATCTTCTATTGATAGGGATAGATTAAATAACCCTTTTAAAAGAAAAGGAAGATGATCTGATTGAAAAATATTTTGAAGAAAATTCAGATTTTTAATATTCAATAAATGGGATTCTAGTAAATTCCTATAAGAAATTGTAAGGAAAATTGTTTAATTAGGAAAAACATGGGGATTTATTTTAGAATATTTTCCGATTTATCTTTTATTAAAAATATTCTTTTTTTAAATAAAGTCGATCCATTTATTAATTAGACACATCCCATTTCTAAGATTTATTCCCAAAGAATACTCTTCAATTTATTGCTCATTTTTTAAAAACATTTTTAATTCTTTTTTGAAATTTATTATGACAAAAAATACCAAAGAAAATAAAGCAGATTATTAGAGAAAATTTAAAATATTTTTTTACCAAGCTAAACAATTCTTTTTCCTAACAAAACATTTAAAAAAACTTTATCTAGCCTTGATATATATAGAGAAATAAAGAATTATTGGACAAAAGATATATAGGAATTATTTCGTGGATATTATCACAAAGAAGAAAAGTTAAGTGCCAAAACCCGTTAATACCTACTAAATACCCGTTTTTCATACCTTCATTTCTCATTCTTAAATTCTCCTAGTGAATAAGGAAATTTTAAATTTAAGTATATTTAAAGAATAAATGGAAAATAGTTTACAGATAATAAATTTAAAAGAAAATTTTGACCAGAGAAGAAACAAATAAATTGTTAAAAAGACACCTTAACTGTTAATAATTCCATTGGCTCCATATTAATTTTTCCATTATTATTTTTATTTAAAGTATTATTTTTTAAATCATCTAGCAAAGTAAGTAATCCTTTTTGAAATGATTTTGGTGTTTGGACAAAAATATTTGTTAAATTGAACTGAAAATTTTATTTTTAATTAAAAATTAATTAATTATTTACCTCTCCTTTTTCTGTATTTATATCACAATTTTTATTATTCTCAAAAGATAAATCTAAAGTACATTCAATTCCAAATCTTCGTAATATTAATGCTGCCTCATATTTTGGTGAAGTATCTCTAACTAAATTCCCTAATCCATAAATTGTTGACTCGCTAAGTGTGCGAAAAGCAACAGGATGAATATCACAAGGGAAAGGATTTTTAAGACCAGAAAATGAATTAAATGAAGGTAAAGAAACTTTAAAAAAATTTTTTTTTTATTATTTTAGTTAATCTTTTACCTTTTTGGCTAAAAAGAACAATTGGTGGATAATGAAGTTTGAGAGAGGCATGTTCTCCTAATAAAGAGTGAAATCCAACAGTGTCATTTGAAAACGATCTCATAGCAGTAAATCTTTCAATATTTAAAAGAAAATGGCTTTCAGCCCTAATATTGTCATCGACTGCCTAAAAACATCAAAATATTAAATAATCTGGGAGATAAATAAATTTTATAAATTTAAATGTTTTACAAAATAAAATCAGAATTATTTAAAACAAATTTATAAAAATAATCAAAACCTGGCCAAGTCCCAAATCATCATCTTGTAATAATCGACGATCTAACATTACTTGAATTTCACCTATAAAAAAACAAACAAAATATATAATTTAAAAATAAACAACCAATTTCCAAACTAGCAACACCTAAAGCTTGTCGTCCATAAAGAGAAACACGAATATCGTTTGAATTTTCAATAAATGCAGATCCTGGCATTGGATAAAAATGTGCTTGGAGTGGTAAATTCTTTTGTTTCCGACGTCTTATCATCTTTTTTTAAAAAATAATTTAAATAAAATTTAAAAAAACCTGAAAACCATTCAAATCAGTAAAAAAATTGTCTTGTTTAATAGAAGGAATTTTAAGTTTCATTGCTAATTCAAAGTTTTTTAAACTTTTATGCGATTTTGACATCCAAGTCGATTCCATATTGACATGATTTATTAAAGTAAAGATTTTTGAATTTTTATCCAAAAAAAGTTGGTGATTAATTCCAAAATCAGATGGACCTTTTTTATTTAAAAAATTAAAAAAAAAACTCCGAAAAATAAATAAAACAAAATTTAAAATAAATTACCATTTACAAAAATATATTCTCTAACAATTCCTTTTACAATCACAAATTGATTTTTGTTTGATTCTAATTCAACAGCTGGGCCGTCCGGAAGGAAAAGGTAAGCCCCAGAGAGAGAATCACCTCCATCTGTCCTAGCTGAAATTTAAAAATTTATTTTAAATTTATTTGTAATAAAAAACCAGGATTTTTTCCTCTTGCCCCATAACGAACAAAAGAAAGAAAAACATCCATTTCCTTTCCATTATTGTCTTTAATTGACTTAAATTTATATTTAATATGAAACATTTTAATTAAAAAAAACCTTAAGATAACCATTTAATGGATTGAAAAAAGCTGTTAAATATTTATTTGATAAAAATAATTGTTTATTATTTTCTTTTATTGGAGTTGATTCAAATAATCTAAAATTTATTTTAATTTAATTAAAAGAAAAAACCTACAAAAATTCAATATTTGTTTTAAAAGTTTGCAATTTAACTTTATTTTCAATATTTTCTGTTTCCAAAATATCAAAACTAATTAATCCAAAAGGAGGTAATTCAACCTCAAAACAAAGAGAAAATTTGTCTTTATAAAATGACAATTTATTTTCTACATTCATGTAAAAAATTGGTTCTAAATTAAAAAAAATTAGAAAACAAATAATTTATTTTTATAAATAAAAGGAAATGTATTTTTAATTAAATATAGAAAATATCTTGGCAAAGAAAATTTTTTCGAAAGAGTAAATTATAATGGAGAGTTTCAATTATTTTAAATAAAAATATTTATAAATTACCTACCAATTTGTTGTAAAATTATTTTTTCATCTTTTCCAACAATTTTTGATTTTATATTTTTTACATAAATACAAATAATTTCTTTTCTTGAATGGCCAAGTGAATTTGTAATAATTATTGTTGAACCTTCTTTAATAATTATTTTCTCAGGTAATTTATCTTTAAAATGGTCTAAATCAATTTTAAATTGTTTATTCGTTTCTTTAAAATTAATTCCAAGAAGAAATTCAGACGACCTTGCAATAATATTTTTTGTATCAAAAAGAGCCTGAGCCATTCTTAAATTTAAAAAATATAAAAGAGATATAAACTTTTAGATTTTTTAAGATTATTTTTTAAATAAAATTTAAAAAAAAAATACTTTTCTCCATAATCGTTCATTACAAATGTTTTAGCTGTGCCTGTTACACCATCATGATGTTGAAAAAGGCTAAGGGCACGTCTTGCATTAATTAAACTGTTGTAAAGTGTACTAATACTTGTTGGCACTCCAAATTAATTAATTAATTGGAAAAAATAATTAAATTTATTTTTTAAAAATATTTTTTGAAGTTTTCCTTTTTCCGAACTTTTCTTAAATTTCTTATTTTTTCAATTCAATTTCTCTTTTTTTTCGTTAACATACTTTTTCCCTTCCAATTAGCCAAAGAAAAGAATATATCTGCTGCTCTTAAATAATGTTGAAGAGTTCTATCCAAATGTTTATAAAAAGGTCTAGAAGTAAAATAACCACTCCAGTAATGATCTAGATAATAATAATAATAATAATTATTATCTGGCTAATAATAACCATCTCTATCAGAATAAGTAAAGAAATCTCCTGATAAAATAGGTAAACCACCATCAAAATTTTTATGACGACGAATGACATTGTGACGATATTTAGCTTCTTCTTTTTCAACAAATTTTTCTTCTTGTTTTTCATCCAATCGACGTTGTAAAACTTCAAAATAATCAGAAAGTGTTCCAAAACGAGCATTAATATTCCAATCATTATTTGAATTCATATAATCAAAAAGTTTTTTGTAATTTGTATATTGTTCTGTCCATTCTCTTTCGATATTATATCTAAAAGAATAAAACGATTTTACTAATCTTTAAGAAATTTTTTTACCTAAAATCATCTCCAAGTGGAACCAAAATTGTGTTAAAACCATAAAGTTGTGCCTTTTTCCTATATTGATCAGCAAGTAATTGAGCACGTTCAGCAACATTAAATGGTGTAATTGGAGATGCATCTACACCCCACGGGCTGGAAAAGCGAGAAAAATAGATTCAAATTTTAAAATATTTATATATTAGAATTATACCACGTTAAAAGACCTTTAAGTCTCCGAAAATCAAATTGACAGCAAATCTGGTAATAAAAAACGAGAATTATTTATTTATTATCCGAAAAATAAAAAGAACTGTCAAAATTTTTTCAAGTATTTACCTTCGGATCAGGCCCACAAGAATGAGGAGCATCATATGAATAAAAAGGAAACCTTTAAAAAAATTATTTTTATTTATCCAAAAATTTAATATTATTTATATACATATGTGTAATAATATCTGTAGATGATGACTTTCCAGCAAATAATTGTCTCCAAACAAATTCTAGATGTCTTTTTTGTGCCAAATATTTTTTAACAGAATAATGTACTCTTTGAATAGCCATGTTAGTAAAATTGGAACGATTTAATAAATATGCTAATGTTGGACTTAAACCAAAAGGATCGATTGACCAATGATTACGAGGTATATAATCTATCAAAAATAAAGAGGGAAATTAAATAAGAATAATTTTAAAATTAAAATATTTTTTTGAAATTCAAAAAAAATAATTCACCCAATTGATTTTTCAAAAATTCATGTCCTTCAAATAATTCCATAATAATAGAATAATAATGAGAATTTGCCTCATCAGTCATTACCCAACCACCAGTTACAATTTCTAATTGTCCATTAATTAAAAGTTGTTTAACTTTTTTACGAATTTTATTTGTTTGTTTAGACCACCAAAGTTCAAAGAAACTCATTTCAGCAAAAATAAATTTTAAATCTTTATTTTGATTTAAATAAGTAACCATAAAATTAAGAATATTTTGAACTTGATCTTCATAATATTTTTCAAATGTTTTTATCCAACCTTTAAATAATTTAAAATATTCTATTAAATATTTAAAAAAAACCTGGATCACAATGAGAGTGAGGAATAACAATAACTTCAAGTCTTTTTTCTTGTTTTATTTTTTCATTGTCATAAGTAATTGGCCATCCTTGTTTCCAAACACCTCCATTTGGGTTATCAAAAGGTAAAATATCATAAACTGATAACATCTAAAATATTTGGAGATTTTGAAAGAAATTGAGGGGATTTTAGAGGGAATTTTTTAAATAAAATTTAGATCAAATTATAAAAATTAAAAGAAGGAAGTTAAACCTGAATATCGCTGACAGTATTGTGGGGCAATGAAAGATTTTTAAAAGAACAAAATTGAAAGGAAGTAGACGAGTGTCCATTGATCTATGGTTTAAATTTGACCAATTTAGTATTTTGACAATTTGATGTTAATTTATAAAAAAATTTTGTTAATTCACATTCCAAAATTTTTTTTATTTATTTAGGCCCTTGGTGTCAATCAATTAAATTAACATCCTAGAGATCAACAACGAAATAGTACTAATCACTACGAAAGTTGATCTCTAGGGTATAAATAATATTCTTATTGCAAAAAAGGGGGAAAAGAGCGAAAAGGATATAATTCTCAAAATCTATCCAAAAAAATTAAACAAACCTTATTGTCAGAATTTAAATTCATTCCTCCATCATTAACATAAAAATCTTCATTTTTCTCTTCTTTATTCGAATTTTCAATTTTTGATTCAATCTTATTTAATAATTCTTTATTATTTAAGGCATCGTTATTTAAGGATTCCAAACGTTCCTCCAATTTTTGTATAGAATTATCATTCTAAAAATAATTTTTATTTTAAAAGAAAATTGGAAATGCTAGATTCTCCATCCCTACTCAATGAATTTACCAAAGAAAAAAATTCGGAACATCCAAAATTTCATGATCTTGCCTCCCCAATTTTTTTAGGATTACCTGCAAAAGATTCCCCTTTCAAAAAATAACATTAAAGTTTAATAAAAATTAAATAAACAACCATAACAGAATCTCCATAGAGATGCCGCCTTCTCTCATTAGAATCCACTTTCATATAAAGCATAATACTAATAACAACAAACATTCCAAAGGCCAAAATTATTGTTGATTTTGCACGAAAAGGCATTTATTTCCTTTCTAAAATAACTAATTTTAAAATATTTTTGAAAATAAAATTTAAAAAAGATAAACAAGAGTTTATAAAAATTAGTTTAAAAAAATTTTTTAATAAAACATTAACATATTTATTCACCAGAATTTATAATTACAAAATGTACTATTAAGAGAAAAATGAATATAACAGTTGAATTTTAAATATTTTTAAAAAACTTCCATTTAAAAAACTTAATATTTTTCGAAAATTAAATTTTTTTTCTTCAAATCAATTTATTTAAAGTTCGGAACAGGGGAGAATCCTGAACAGGATATTCAGAATTCTGTTGTCCTGGATCTTAAAATCCGGATTTTCAGTGAAGCATGTACTGGTTTAATTACAATAAAAAATTTTGAAACGTGATCCGGGCTTTTAAAAAATCCGAAATATAATTTTAACAACAAATTCTGAAACATCAATTATAGTAAAATAAGTTCTCCTCTATATTCCAAAAATTCAGAAAAAAGAAAAAAACTAAAGAACTAAAAATAAAAGAAAAAAAAGCTGAATAGAAAATTTTAAAAAATTAATATCACTTTAAAAGACTATTAACAACAGCATTTGCATTCAAATTACGAAGGTCATGGTAAGTCTGCCCAGTCCCAACAAAAACGATTGGCTGTCCAGTTATATAAGTCATTGAAACAGCAGCTCCAACCTTTAAATTAATAATTTTTTTACTTTCAAAAAATATTAAAAAAAAGTTTAAAAGTAAAATAAACCTTATCATCAATTGTATCAAATTTTGTCAAAACAATTCCATCAATTAAACGCGCTTTATCACTAACAGAAGAATGATCAGCTAGAGCTTGATTAAATTTAGTAAGTTGATCAACTGCTTCATTACCAACCAAAGCCTCACCAACAAAAAGAACCAAATCAGGAGTATTAACGTTAATTAACTAACAATAAATATAAATTATATATTTTAAAATTTTGGCTATAATGATTAATTTGGATTAACAAATAGAAACTAGAGACCGGAAAAAACTCCAAAAAGCCTAGACTGAGAACCAGACCCATTCTAACATAAAGCTCCAATAAGAATCGTTCTCTCAAATTTTTGATATTAGACTAGATACAACTATTTTATATTAAAGTTTTTGGAATTCTTGTTAGCCAAACGAAATTTAAAATTTTTCAACCTTGCTAAGAGCACGCATTAAAGGTTCGTTATCTTGCATTCGACCTGCAGTATCAACCAAAACAACTTCAACATTACGTTCAGTTGCCAAATGTATAGCTGCTTGAGCAATTGAAGCAGGATCTTTTCCATATCCTTGTTCAAAAAGAGTAACAGACTTTAAAAAAAAAAGTAAAAAATATAATAAAAAGAGAAGGAAAACTCACATCTGGGTGCAATGCATTAAGATGATGTACGTGTGTACGAAGTTGTTCTACAGCACCAGCACGAAAAGTATCACCAGCAGCAATTAAAACTCGATGTCCATTCTCATTTAACCAAAAAGTAATCTAAAAAAATTCTTATAAATTAAAAAATTCTAAGAACTTTTGCTAAATTTGTTGATTTTCCGACTCCATTTACTCCACAAAAAACAATCACATAAGGACGATTTTCAGCTTTAGCATCCACAATATCACGTAAAATATTTACACGACGTTTTGGGGTGAGTAACTTAAATAAAATATTAATGAGAAAAAAATCTCTTAAAAAATATAACTTGAACAAGAGTTTCCCGAACAGCTTCTTGAACAATTGAAGTAATTCGATTGAATGTCCCAACAACTTTTCCTTCCAATTTTGCGCCAACAGATTCACAAATTTTTTGCGCAGGTTCAGAAGCTACGTTTTTAGCTTAAAAAGAAAATCAAAAAAATAACCATAAAAGGAATAAGTTTGAAGAAAACAGACTAATAAGAATTTCGTTCATCTTTTCCAAAGCAGGTTTAATATCATCAGCAGTAAGTTGTTTGTTACCGACCAAAGATTTAAATGCAGAAAACCAGCCTTGAGTTGTTTCTAATTTTGCCCTAAAAATAAATATAAAATATAGAATTATTAAAGAGAAAACAACTTTTTTGTAGTCTCAAATTCATCAATCTCGTCCAAACCTGGAAGATCGCCATGTAACTTTCCAATGAATTTTTTCTAAAAAAATTTTTTTTAATAACTTTTAACAAATAAAATAATTCAAAGAAAATTTATTTGCTAAAATTCTGATAATTTTAAAAGTTAAAAAATTTTTAATTAATGAAGATTTTTCCTAAAAATAAACAAAAAATTACATTCTCATCATAGACTTTGCTCGTTTCCAAATTACTATTATTATCGTTTTCACAATTTTTTATATCCTCAACAGCACTATAATCCAATAATTGAGCATCCTTTTGTGTTCCAGCTAAATCCCATTTACGTTCTTTTTTACCTTTTTTCTTCCCAGCATTATTATCATTAATATTCTCTTTATTGGCTCTAAAATTTTTTAAAATTATTTTGATGATAATCTAAATATTTTTTTACTTTTTCTCTCCCTTTCCTTTCATTTTTTGAAGAAAAGCATTTTTATTTCGCAAAATCTCTTCATCATCATTAACCTTATTTTGAATTGTTGACAAATCTGTAGAAGAACCATTGAGACTTGGCGATTGTTCTCTGGAGAAAAGGAAATAATTTTTTTAATATTTATATTTTTACATAATTTTTTCTTTTACAGCTTTCTTTTGTTCACTCTTTTTATCACGTTTTTGTGGTTTGGAATCTTTGGAATTTTCAATAAGTGAAGCAATTGTCTTTTTTGACTTTTCAGTTTCCTAAAAATTAAATAAAATGAAAAATCAATAAACGAATCTCCAAAAGATTAAAAAAATTTAACTAGGTTTAAGAACTACAGATAAAAGATGATAGACGCTTTTTAGGAGAGAGAATCTTTTATGGAAAACCTTTCCAAGTCAAACACGCAAAAGTGATAAATATGCCATAACTCAAAAAAATAATAACCTGAAAAGTTCTCGGTTTTTTAACTTCAACATTAAGTTGAGAAGACTTAACATTATTTAAAATGCTAAAAAAAATAAATTAAAATAAAAATTTTGATTAAAAAAACCTCAAATATTCATTTGTAAATGAAGCAAAAAGTCTTGGCCCTTGTTCCAGATATATATTAGCATTAGAAAGTACATTTTTATACAAATCTCGAAAGCGTAAATTCACTTCTGTTAATAATTTGTCTGCATAAGCTAATTGAACAACACTTTGATAAACAATCTATAATTTAATTAAATAGAAATGAGTAAAAGAAAAATTTTTTAAAGTTGTATAAGTTAATACTGTTAAAGAAAAAGGCATTGAATGAAAATTCATTATCATGGAAGGTTAAAAATAAAAAGTTTCCAATTTTTAATTTAAATATTTTATATTTTTAATTCAAGGAGGTACACACCGATTTAACCCAAGGACTAATCCTCAAATAATGTTTTATATTTTTAATTAGTCAATAAATGGAACTTTATTTGGACTTTAATAAAATGAACTATTAAATATATTTAACCTTTTAAACTAAATAAAATTTTATACATTTTAGAATATAAAGTAAATTACCAAAAGTATCAAATCAAATTCATTATCCATTTTATATTTAATTGTTTGACTACCACGAGAATAATTAACACTTCGCTGTTGTACAATGACACTTTGAATAAATTCATTTACAGTGGAATTTAATACTTCCTGTCCTTCATTAAAACACCATAGAACAAAACCTCCTTTACCGAATATTGTAAATAATTGGATCATATTTTTGGACTCTAAATTTGTACTAATTATATAAATTAAATTCAAATCCCAAGAAAAATAATTAGTAAAATACGTAGCCCGTTGACGCGCGCATGAAAACACTTCATTACTATTTTTCTTATCTTTCGTTCTCTAACTATCTCTCATATTCTATTTAATGAAAGTGAAACGCATGAGAGATACAATAGAATAAGGAGAGTACAATAACCATTAATTAAATGTTGGCATAATGTTAAAAGAAAAAATTAGTTTTACGCGCGCGTGCTGTGAAAATATTTGGCTGTGTATGTTCCACCGGTATTTCCGGTTAAGGAGTTCTGGTTCCGACAGAACACTAGTTAGATACATGGACGCTGTCCACTAGTAATGTGAAAGTGCCAAAAAAAACTTTTTACGGCCATAATCTTTTCTTTTTTACTCTTTAAATTATTTCTTTAATTATTAAGAAAAGACTCTTTGCTCTAATAATTTTTATAGTTAAATTTTATAGTTTCTAGTATTTATAGTATTTATTAGTATTTATTTCTAGTATTTATTAGTTTCTAGTATATAATTTTATAGTATTTTATAGTTTCTGCGACAGATTTTTCAGAGTTCTTTAAAAGAATGTCAGGTTTGTCTAAAACGTCTGGTATTTTTATTGTCAGTGCAAAGCGTTGTGCATTTGGCGCCTTTGGTAAAACATTAAAAAATCATACTGCGACAGATTTGGCAGAAATTGTTTCAAAAGCAGCATTAAAAGCTTCTTCAATTTCACCAGAAAATATTGACCACGTTATTTTTGGTAAAACAATTTTAATGATTTTATTAAATTGGTCTTTAAGGTAATGTAATACAATCGTCTAAAGATGCCGCTTATCTTGCTCGACATGTCGGTCTTCGTGTGGAAATTCCAGTTCATGTTCCTGCTGTGACAGTAAATCGACTTTGCGGTTCCGGATTTGAAGCAATTGTACAGGGCGTTCAGGTTTTTATTTGAAGTTTAAAATTCATAAAATCTGGGGTTTGGGCTATAACATCAAATCCAAAATACTTTGTCAAACTAGAATCAATGTCAACGATAATTCATAAGTACCACAACAAAAATCATTGAGTACTGTTTTTGTTTGAAAACTCGATGTTTTTGAATTCGGTGTTTTGCCTCTCACCCGGTTGACACTATTTGTACTTTTAAGTTATATTAAAGAATTGTGTATATTCTATTTTAGCAAATCATTTCTGGCGACTCTAAAGTCGTTTTAGCTGGTGGAACGGAGTCTATGAGTCAAGCTCCTTTTGCTGTTCGAAACATCAGATTCGGAACACAGCTTGGATTGAATTATGAGGTTCTTTTTAAATATGTTAAATCTGTACACATTTTGTTGAGAATTTTAAACGTGTTTTTATCCTACTTTAAATTTTTATTACACTTTCAAAGACTTGTTCTTTTCAGTTTGAAGACGTTCTCTGGCAAGGATTGGTTGACCAACAAATAAAAATGCCTATGGGAATTACAGCTGAAAATTTGGGTGAAAAGTATAAAATTACGCGTCAGGAATGTGACGAATATGCTGTCAAGTCACAACAGAGATGGCGACTAGGTTAGAGCACTTTTTTCTTGATAAATACACCACTGACTGTTAATTTTTATTTCTGGAACAATATTGATGTATTTCCATGTTTGTTGAATTTAAAAACATGATTAAGTCTTGGAAAATTCTAAACTTTTAGACAAGGACTTTCTAAAAAATTATCATTTTAATTTTTAGCTAACAATGCAGGCTATTTTAAATCAGAAATTGAGCCAATAAAAATGAAAGGGAAAAAGGGCGAAGAAAAATTATTTGAAACTGACGAACATCCACGTGAGGTTTCTGCTGAACAACTTGGCAATTTGCCACCAGTTTTTAAGGTTTTTCAATTTAATTTTTTTTAATTTCCTACGAATCTTTATTTTTAAATTTATTTCCTAAATATTTGTTAATTCTCTCCCATTCCAGAAAATTTAATAATTTCTGTCTTTTCCACGAGATCTCGAGTCTCACGTAGTAATTCGGGTTCTAAATTATTCCAACAAACTTTTTACAATACTTTTTAAAATCTAATTACGATGAATAATTTCCTAAATTATTTCTATATTTATTTCGTTTATTTAAAAACCTCTTAAATTTTAGAAAAATGGACTTGTAAATGCAGGGAATGCTTCGGTTAATTTTTACTTTTTATGTAATTGAAAGAATTTATTTTAAAGGGTGTTTGTGATGGTGCAGCTGCTGTTATTGTAGCAGATGAAGAATCTGTAGAAAAACATCATTTAACTCCACTTGTTCGTATTTTGGGATGGCAAAGTATTGGATGTGATCCATCAATTATGGGAATTGGTCCGGTTGAAGCAATTCGTATTCTTTGCAAAAAGACTGGAATTGAATTAAATAAAATTGATTTAATTGAGGTTTTCTTTAAAAATACTTTTTGAATTTTTCAAATAATCTTTTTAGGTAAATGAAGCATTTGCTCCACAAGTTCTTTCTGTACAACGTGAATTAGGAATAGATTTGGATCGTTTAAATGTTAATGGCGGTGCAATTGCTTTAGGGCATCCTTTAGCTGCAAGTGGTGCACGTATAACTGCTCATCTTGCTTATGAATTAAAGTATTTATTTTAAAAATTTTCTTTAAACGGTCCGATGCCGTTTTATAATAATCGTTATTTTTTACTCAGTTTTTTAAAATGGATTTGTTCATTTGATAAAATCACCCACATTTATTTAGTAAATAAAAAGTCAATTTTAAACGATAGACCACATTGGATATTTTTTTTTAATTTTAGAAGAAGAAATGTTCGTTATGGAATTGGTTCAGCTTGTATTGGAGGTGGTCAAGGAATTGCTTTGCTATTTGAAAGTGTTTAAATAAATTGGAAAATATATTTTTTTAAATATATTTTAATCAAGATATTTGACTTTTAATAAATTTTATAAAATGAAAATATTGCTCCAATAAATTTTGAATTTCTTTTAGGAAAATTCTTTGTTTTTAGGTTTTTTGGTGTATGTATTCTTTAAATTTTCTTCAAAAATATTATTTACTTATAATAATGTTCTTATTTACATTTTCTGTTGCAAAAATATATTTTGTAAAGTCTTATCTCCCTTTTGTCAAGAAAATTCTTTTTTGATCATTCTTAAAGTAAACAAAAAAATATACCAAAAGATTATTTTATTTACCTATAGATTAGAAAAGGACTCAAAATTTTTTGCAAGAAAGAGCATTTGTTTTTGGTGTAAAAAAGTTGATTTAAAAGTGTTTGGATAAAAGAGAAGTAAAAGAACTCTAGTAATATAATATCTCCCATTTATTTACCTAAAATCTTAATGAAAAAAATATAAAAGATATAGGTGTATTATATTACTTTACCTATTGTTTATGGCCCAGTTTGTATTGATTAAAATAAAAAAAGATATTCTTTTATTGAAACGAAATGAATGTTTCTCTTAATTATTATTTTATTTTACTACATATGTTCATTTTTTTAAATTCATTAGCTTCATATCTTGAACACTGTAGTGTAACTACCCGACTTGCAGTTAAGTAAATCCTGCCTGATGAAAAAAGATGTCTGTTGTGGTTCCTGAATATCACTCATATTTATTAATGATCCTCCCCCATTAATAATATTTTTATTTTAATTTAACTACCTAGCTCTACAATTTAGAGAATCATTTAATTTTCATGTTTCGTAACTTTTTATTTTCAATATTTCTATTGTCTTTAATTACTTTAACGTTGGCGGATTCTATACTTAATAGAAGTTTGGGTAAAAGTCCAGTTGGTGTCCTACATGTCCGCAAAAAGGCATGCTGCAAAAGGCATTTTTTGCTGCATTCTGCTCGTTTGCCTCTCCTTCCCTTAGTTTCCCTTAGGTTAACAAATGATTGGTTGACAGCTCTTCTTTCCCTTAATCCCTTAACAGCTTGGCGTAATTTTCTTCTATCATTCATTCCTTTAATTAATAACAATGCTTCTTACATGCCCAACAAATAATTCGGCAAGCGAAAAATTCTGGATTCCGTTTACAAAGTTTTCGTCTTATAAAATCTGAATTGGATTGTCCTAAATGCTCAAATAAGATGGCTATTAAATGGAAAAATGGATATTTTTGGAGGTAAAAGATTAGAATTTGGGTATTAAGGTGTTCAAAGAGGGGATGTCAATCATTGCTCTCTGTTCGAAGTGGAAGCGAGTTTTTTTCATTTGAGAACTTTATCACATATTTATTTTCTTTAAATTTTTATTTAATTATTTGTAAATAAACTCTTTCATTTTTTATAATAATAGCAAGCTGTCAACCAATCATTTGATAACCCGAGGGAAATTTAGCGAAAGAGAGGGAAAGGAGCAGAATTCTGCAAATACAAGGCATACAGCGAAATGCCTTTTGCGGACATGTAGGACACCAACTGGACTTTTACCGAAGTTTGTTGTAATTATTAAAATAATTTAATTTTTTTTAAATATTAATTTAGATCGTTGTTACAGCTGTGCATCTGAAAATATGAGAGAAGTAAAAATAATGTATTTTTTTTAATTTAAAAATAAATTTTTAAGGATTTTATTTCTCGTGATCGAGGTCCAGCTGGACGAATTAAAGAACCTAAACTTTACGATTCGGTTAATATAATTTTTTTTGAAATTAAAAAATAAAAATATAATTTATTTAGATGTGTGATTTAGATTCATGGTTAATAAGAGATAAAAGTTCTGTTGATTGTAATGGACCTTGTTTTAAATGGCAACAAATTTTAAATAATTCTGGGGTTCTTTCTTATGCAACTATACGTGATTGTTATGAAAGGGTTTGAAATAAATATTTTAAAATTTCTTATTTTTTAATTAGAAAGTCAGAATTTTCAAATAATATTCCTCAATCCCTTTTAATCTTCTTTTCATATATTTTCCATTTCTCCTCTATTCCATAAAAGCCAATATAAAATTAAATAATTTATAATTAAATTTTTCAGCTTTTTGATCAAATAATTAGTCCAACACCTTCATCTACAATTCCAAATTACACCACACAATGTAGACATTCTGTTAGAGAATTAAATTGTTTGGATAAATTAAGTGTTAAAGAACATACTTGTTTTTGTTCTGGCGATTTTTGTAATAAAGCAAAGAATAATTTTATTAAAAATTTAAATTTAATATTTTTTTGTTTTATAATTTTATTTATTTTTATAATAACCTCATTTTAATTAATTAATTCTTTGATATTTGCTTTTCTGACAAAATTATAATTTTTACATTATTTTGAAAAATCAAAGACAAAATCCAAAAATTTTAAAATTTATCAGAAATCACGAATTAATATAAATATTTGATCTCTATATATTTTGATAAACTTACAGTATATTTCTTAGGAGATAAATAAAATTTTGGCGAAATGAAATATTTTTTACATTTTTTAATTGTGAATTTTTAATATTTTAGGTGAAATGAAAATCTTCAAACTTTTTTTTTCTTATTCTTTCATTTGAACTAAAATTATTTTTTTAATACAAAATATTTTTTATTAATTAAATTTTAGATTTTAAACAAAAATGTCTGGTATTCCTGATGGAACTTATGAAATTAAAATTGGAGAAACTTTTCTTAAAGGATCTAATAATAAAAAATCTGCTGAGTTTAATACTTTAAGATGTAAAAATTTAATTTTGTAAATAATGATTGTCAATTATTTGTCTCAAAATATTTTTTAAATTTAATTAATTTTTAATTTAAAAAACTAAAAAGTTTTTTTAAGTTGATTTTAAACCAGCTTCTATAACTGATGGTTCAGAAGCTTTTCTTGCAATTTCCTCTAATGAAAATAATGGAGTTCAAGTTTCTTTTTTTTATTTTAATTTTTTATTTAAAAAAAGGTTATCGTTCCCGGAGAAACTAAAAAGCCAACAATTTTCCACGGATCAAAAAAACCTTTAAAAGGAGATAAAGAATGTTTATTAATTTTTGATAAAAATACTAGTGAACTTCGTTTGGAGAAACTTTCTGCTAATATTAATGTAAAAAAGAGCAGGTTTTATTTTATTAATTTTTATTTAAAAAAATTATTTTCTTTTAAATTTAATTTTGAATTAATATTGGCCATTATATTTTTATTCTAATTTTCTCTGTTTTGCTCTCAAATTTTCTCATAAATTGTCTAGTAAATATTTAAAATATTTTTAAGAGATGCAAAATTGTCTAACGATGTAGAAGAACAAATTGAAAAAATGATGAAATTAAAAGAACCTCCTCCACCCTCTCCAATTAAAATTAAAGAAGAAATAAAAAAAGAAAGATTATTTTCAACATCTTCTACTTCAATGAATGAAGAAGATGATGATGATGAAGATATGTTTGATGTTGATGAAGAAGCTTCTGCTTTGGAACAAATGATGGTTTTTTTTAATTAATAGGGAATTTAAAGAAAAATTTAAGATTCGATTTTGTCCGTTTCTGTAAGTTAGAAATCGAAATTTTATCCTTTTAATTGTGGAAAATAGAGAGGAGAACAGATTATCAATTAAAATTCCCATTTTATAACTCAACATTTTGGTATTATCAACCCTTATTAAAGTTAGAAAAATCTTTTAGCTAAAGAATATCTTAAAAATTTCTTTTCTTTTTTTTTTGTTATGGAATATAAAAATATTATTTTTGTTTTAAAATAATCTCTTTTAATTCTTTTTTTTTCAGGTTTCAAAACAATCAAATTCACAAATTTCTGTTGTTGAACAAACATCAAATTCTTCAATTAAAATTGAAACAATTTCACCACAAAAAATTCAAAATAAAAATATAGAAATTAATAAAAAATTAATTTCACCTTCAAAATCTAAAAAAAGTATTTTACATGAAGATTTAGAATTAAGTGAAAGTAGTAGTAGCAGTAGTAGTGGAGAAGAAAGTGATTAAAATAAAGAAGAATATTTGTGATATAATTAAATGTTTTTTATAGATTTATTAAATTAAATAAAAATATTTGAGAATTTATTTCTTTTTTAATTAGTATTTTTTATTTTATTTTAGGGGGGAAGAAAATTCAAGTTTTGTTGTTATTTTTGGGATCGACATAAATGGAATTTTACTTAATGTTGCCCTTTTAAAATTCGATAACAAATCTCACGCAATTGGGCAAAAGATTCAAATTTTTAATTTTTTAAATAATTTTTTTTTTCAAGTTTTATAAACTTTTTCCATTTATTTTTACACAAAAAAAGAATTCTCAAGAGAGATTATATAATGTTAAAGTATATCCATTGATTTGTATATTTTACATGTTTTTTTGTTAAAGAAATGTCCAAAAAAGAAAAGAGAAGCAACTGGATAATGACAATTCCACTTTTTTTCTTTTTGGCACGCAAAAAAATCTTTGAGATTTTTAACAAAATAAAAATGTATTTTGTTATTGTTAGTCTTCTTTTTTGTTTTATTGGGGTTTATCTGTATACCCAAAAGTTTCCGGACACTTTATTTTATTCATAACTTTATTCAAATTAAAGATAATGAGATCAAGTAAATTTTAAATAATAGAGAACAAACTAAGGAACAAATATAATCAAGAGTTTTCGAAATGCCCACTCTTTGCTTGGATACAGAGTCAAAGGCGTGTGGAAAAATTTTGGTCAATAGTTCGCACCTCTTAGGGTGAGATTTTCTCCCATCCCCAAACGAGTACTTGACGCGACTCCAAACTTTTGTGGGATTTAGCACAGGACCTGGCCTACAAAATAGACCACAAAGAATATTCCATACGATTGAGGTCCGGTGAATAGGAGGCCATTCTTGGGAAGAGACAAAACCAGGCAAATTACCTTTATACCAAACTTGCATTACTCTAGCCTTATTAGCAGGCGCTGAATTTTGTTTAAAAATCCAGTCCCTATGCAAAAGTGGCCACATAAGCAGGGCTGCAAAACATCCTGAGGGATTTCCCGAAAGTAATAGTCTTTATTTATTTTTACCCTCGGGTTCACGAAAATCAAGGGTGTTTTGCCCGTTTTGCAAATACCAGCCCATACCATTACAGATGAGGGGTGTTGGGAATGAATGACAATTTCATCAGAAAGAGGAAATCTTGGGGTCCAATATATGCCATTTTGTCGATTGTGGCAAGCTTCTATTGTAAAAATTTTTTCATCTGAAGAAAGTATCTCTTGAGTTGCGAACAGCCTCATGATGTCTTTGCTTCTTTGGAGCCTAGTCTTCATCATTTCTTTTGTAAGAAGTTGTGATTTTTTGAGCTTGTAGGGATTGAGTCTTAGTTCTTTTTTTGCCAAACGACGAACCGATTCTGTTGAAATTCCAGTATCTCTAGCGATTTTTCTCATGGAAACACGAGGGTTGAGGTGGACTCGGAATTTGAACTTGTTCACGTTCTCAGGTGTAACAACTGATCGAGGTCTCCCACTACATTTAAGCTCCACATTCGTGCCTACTTCCCTGAATAATTTTTAGAAAAATTTTTCCCCAGAAATTTTATACCAGAATTTTTTGATTGTATTTTGGACAGTGCTTTTTGGAACATTAAGGAGTGTTGAAATTTTGCGCACGCTAAATCCATTAGAAGACAATTTAATAATAGAATCTCGTTTAGTTGACATGATAGAGTAATGAATGGGCTACAATACTAGCTTGAAATTATTTAAAGATGATAAGAATTAAAAAACTTATGATGGAATGAAAAGTGTCCGGAAACTTTTGGGTCACCCTGTAATAATAAATGGGGACAACCCCGTATATCGACGTATATTGCCACCCTGACACCCTAGAATGACCCATTTTAACGTAACCCGTTAACATGTTCCCCGTTCCTCGGAAGTGTTCCAACATGCTCCCCGTCACGGAACACTTTCCCCGTTACATGGAACATGTCCCCCGTTCCATAGAATATGTTCCTCGTTACTTGACCCCCCGTTTTGCGAATTTCCATTAAATTTTTCTATTCGATATATAAGGTCATTCAAAATATGTATAGGGTGTCGATATATGGGGGTGAACTCATAATAAATTATTAGTAAATTAAAAGGGATCTGTTATATCCGGAGAGCGGGCCAAGTAGTCGCGAGACCAACTAGTCGCGAGACCAAGTAGTCGCAGACCAAGTAGTCGCGAAGTTCTTACTTTTTCATATTTAAAATTTTTTGTTTCTGTTGAACGGCGTTTGTGTTGCCGTACCACACTACGTTTGTTTTTTTTAATTTTTATTAAATTTCGAGGGAATATTTATTAAATTCGAGGGATTTTTTTTTATTTATAATTTTCCAATTCCATTTTTTGGGGAATTAATTATAAAAAGGCCGTGAAAACGTGTTCAGACATGGCCTCCTGACCATGTCATGCATGGTGGGTCAGAAGCCGACGTCATGTTCGACGCCTCCTGACCATGTCATGCATGGTGGGTCAGAAGCCGACGTCATGTTCGACGTGTCCGGCGTTTTAGGTGGATTTCTGACGTCCTTTTGGACGTGTACAGCATGGGAGAAGAGTCGGCGACATCGTGTTTGGCATACACGGCACGGTAGACGGGACGGCAACTTCGTGTCGAACGTGTTCGACATTGTAGATTGAACGGCAACTTGGTTCTGGAAGTGTTCAGTACAGTAGATCGGGAACAAAAAAATACAACAAAGTTAAACAATTTCGCGACTACTTGGTCTCGCGACTACTCGGACGTGTCCCTTTGTTTACTTTCTGGAAATTTTGTATAAAGTTTTTTATTCGAATATTTACAAATTATTTTTAATCAGTTTTTTGTTACTTCTCTGGAACATGTCCCCGTCTGTAGACAGAATACATCCTCATTCCTTTTCAAAATTTTATTTTTAGAACTAATACTTAAGCTTTTGGGCATTGTGCTGCTGCCTGTAATTTTATTATTATTATTTTATTTTCTTCAATTTATTTTCTTCTCATTGGTTTCATTTAAAATTAATCAAATAGAGCGGAAATTTTTTTCTTTTAGTTACAACAAATTGGCGAAACTTAAATGATTTTTTCTTTGATATTTGAAGAACGCAAATCAATTCTTTTGATTTAGTGATTACAAAACAATTATTTTCTTATTCTAATCAAGTGCTAATTAATTTTTTGGTTTGTTTTTAATTTTTTTTAAATATTTAATTTTGGTATTTTATCAAAGGTTTTAGTAACCCTTAATTCTATTGAATCTATTAGAGAAAGGAAATGTTATTTTTCCTTCCTTTGGAATTCCTCATAAATCTTAAAAATTTCTAAAATATTTAAGAATACCAAAAGGGCAAAAAAATCTTTTAATTAATTTTTAAAAATTCATACAAAAATCGAAACATATTTTAGACCTTAACAACTTTTTAACTTTTATTATCCCGTTTCTAATATTTGCATTTTCCTCAATTTAATAAAAAATAATTTTTTAACTAACCTCTTTCTTTTAATTTTTATCCTTAATTAATTTATGCAATTTATCCCCTCCAGCTTAAATAAAATTTAAATAATTTCCTCAAAATTAAAAGCAAAAAAAAACCTTTAAAACTTTGCTTTGCAATTTTAAGTTCTCCTTCTTTTTTTCTCTTCAAAATTATCTTCTCTTACGTTGAACGTAATAATGAATTCAGGTAATACAAAAAATATTTTTAAAATTTTTTTAAATAAATGCTTTAGCCATGCCTACTTAAAAAGAGTTGGTGGTACCTCGCATCGCTCTGCGAGTGGTGGTGGAGGGGGACATTTATTTAGCCGACGACTTTACGACGTTAACAAAGGGGTTTGTTGAAATCCTTTTTTGCTTGCTTTTTGCTTAATATTTTTTTTCTTTTTTATTTAATCCTTTCAACCTTTGAGGACGGTTCGGATCTACATTTTTTTAAATTAAATATTTTCGTTACCTTAACATTCTTTAATTATCTTTAACATTAAAACTTGTTGGCGGTATCGACCTTTCTCTAAATATTTTTTTTCTAATCAATAAAGTTTTAACAAAAAACTAATTTATATTTTTAGGCTATTTTTTAAATAAACTCCTTTCTTTTAGTTAAATTATTTTTAATTTTTGTTCTTTTTATAGGACGAATCATCTCTCTGTGATTTACTTTTAGACACAGATTCAGGAGGTCAATCACTTTGTGGTAGCAGCACAGGTTATCTTATTTTATTATAAAATCCTTATTGGGATCAAATGTCATCCTTTAAATTTTTTCATTAATTATTCGTTTTTTCCAAATAAGAATAAAATATTCTTATTTAAAGGAAGCAGTTTAAGTGCTCATCATCGTCGTCGAGCTTCAACTCATTTTCCTTACCAGAAGACCCCTCGTGTTTATCGACATAAACATCAAAGTCAAATACACGAACGTACACTAAATAGAGGCAATAAAGAATGGCAAACCGATTTTGAGGGATTTATAGGTTGTTAACTTTGTTTCGATATAAATTTTGTCTTTCATTTATTGGTTACTCCTGTCCAATTTTTGCGGACGCCGATTATTTTAATTTCTCTTTTTAATAAAGGCCATCAAAAACTTCAACATCAAATAATTCTTCCTTTTCAACATTCTTCAACATTTGAGAACAACAAAAATATTTATTTATCTCAAAAACATTCTCAATTAGTAATTATTGGAAAAGACGGACAAATGAAGTCTACAACATTTTCTGATAAAGATATTGAAAAAGGAGAAGCTCAAATTAATGGAAGGCAAACTGGAGGTTTTCTTTTTATCTCCTGAAATTATTTTTTTTATTCTTAAAAATGGCAAAAGCTTTCGGGTTTAAAGTATTTTTGACAGATCTAATTTCTCTACTAATATTTTATAAAATTTATTTTTTAGTAAATATTAATGATCAAAGACCAGTAACATCTTCTGCCCAATTTGATGTAATTATTAAAGGAAAACAAAATATAAGTAGAGGAATTAAATTAAATGTAAATAATGAAATATCTTCAAATATTGTCCAAAAAGAAAAAATTGGGAAAAATGGAAGAAAATGGAGAGCACATCAAGGCAGAAATAGATTTTTTTGTGATGGAAGGTTTTTTTTATTTTAAATATTTTTTGTTTAATTTTTTTAAAAGATTTATTATGGCACGTCAAAGCTCAGTTTTTGTATTAACTTTTTTACTTATTATCTTTACAATGACTCTTTTTTGTGTTTTTGAGTAAGTTATTAAAAATTAAGTCTCTATTACCTTTGTTGAGTCCTCTTTAATTTTGTTTTGGACTTATTAATCTTTAATCGGACTAACAAACTGTAATATAGCCAAAACTAACATTTAAAAAATATTTTTAAATTTTATTAATTTTTCTACATTTTTTTTCTTTTCTAGTTTGCCATTTCTAACTCAAAAAGTAACTATTGCAATTCCAATTGTTTCTAGTGCACTTTTCCTTTTGGTTATTTCTTCTCTTCTTCGTGCAGCTTTTACTGATCCAGGTATTATTCCTCGTGCTACTCCTAGAGAAGTACTTGAATGGGAGAGACAATGTCAAGAATCTGGTAATTTCTTTTTATTTTAATTTTTTAAAAATATTTCAATAAAGATCCATTCTTCCAACGTGACGAATGGCTTCAGCCTAGAACTCGAATTGTTAATATTCGTGGCCAACAAGTTAAATTAAAATATTGCTTTACTTGTTGTATTTTTAGGCCTCCTAGATCATCGTTAGTTTTAAAAAATTAATTAGAATAAAACAAAATTTTTTTAAATCAATCTCCAACCTATTTCTCTTTTATTTTCTCTATTATTAATTCTTTCGATTTCTCATTGCTATTTAGAACAAATACAATGAAATATTCTTTTCCTTTTAATTAAACATTAAAAACCCTTTGAATATCTTTTCAAAATTTTGTCAAAAATAATCCCAAATTCTAAAATTTTGGGGTCGTTCAACTCATTGTCAGTCGACAAAAAAAAAATAATTTTCTTTTCAAAAATAGGCATTGTTCAATTTGTGATAATTGTGTTTTAAATTTTGATCATCATTGCCCATGGCTTGGAAATTGTATTGGATTACGTAATTATAGACATTTCTTTATGTTTGTTACATCACTTTGGATATTAGATGCTTTTATGGGTTTTTGTGTTGGATTACATCTTTATTTATGTAAGAAAATATTTTAAATTAATTTTAAAGAAATTTTTTGTCCTATGTTTATACGGACTTTTTCTCTAATTTTTTAAATAATTTTTGTACTTTCTTTATTCATTTTATATGTTTTTTTATTAATTTTATTTTAAAAAATGTCAAGAAATTTATTATTTTTAATTCTCAGTGAGTATTGAAAAAGGCACATTTATGGATGCTTTGAGGGAAACACCGCCTTCATTATTAACAGGTTTTTTAAATAAACTTTTAAATTTATTTATTTTTTAGGAGTAATTAATGTAATCTCTATTTGGTCTGTACTAGGTCTTTCTGGTTTTCACATTTATTTGTTAGCTCTTGGACAAACTACAAATGAAGATATTAAAGGAACATTTAGTCAAAAATTACATCCTCAAGTTAAAAATCCTTATAATACTGGAAATTGTTTTAAAAATATTTTAAATGTTATTTGTGTTCCTGAATATCCAAGGTTTTTATTATTTTAATTTTTTCTTAAAAAATTTTTAAATAGTTTACTCAATTTGAGAGGTTATTTACCACCAGAGGAAGGCCCTAGTATTTATGTTGATGCAGAAATACTTGATAGAATGGCATTAAAACGTCAACAAAATAATTATTTAAGTATTGGAACAACAAATGAAAGGAGAGGAAGACAACAACAAAAAATTGTAGAAGAAGAACGTTTTAATGAGGGTGGTGTTGCTTCTTGTCCGTGTAATTTTTGTTAAATTTTGTAATATAGTTATTAATAAGGGAATTGGAGAAAAAATATTTTTGCTCCAAACCCAAAAGATTATTTGGTTTATACAAGTTTAATTTTAAAATTAAAATTTTTAGCTTCCCCGCCTAGGCAGCGACGTATTAAAGGTTTAATTTTTTAAAATATTTCCTTTTAACAGATTAAAGGTAAACTTCAATCTTCAACGGGTTCCCTTGATCGAAATCATCAAAATAAAACAAGAATTTGCCATAGCAATAATTTAATTGTCCCAATCGAAACAATTAAAACATTCAAAAATGAATTAAAAGAAAATAATAATAAATTTATTGAAGAGGAAAAACCAAAAAATTAGTAATTTTTAAATTAACAGTTGCCATTTTGTTGTAATTAGTAAAAATATTTCTACTTAAAATTGTCTAAAATATTATTTAAAATTTATTTTTATTTAAGTTAAAAAATCAATAAATAATCCAATCAAAATATTTATAACCTATATTGGATTATTTTAATATCACATTAAATATAAATTTTAAAAATTAATTTGATTTTTCTTTTGAATTAATCTTTTTAAAATCCATAAAGTCATTTTTAATAAAAATATATCCAATTAAAAATATCATTAAACAACCAATAAATACATGAATTGATTGTGAAGGAATATTCATTTGCCAATAGAAAAACTAAAAAAAAAATATTTTAAAAATATTTTTGTAAATTTACATATGAAGAGGTAAAAAGAACAATCCAAACTGTGAAAACTGCCATTAATCTAAAAGAAAATAAATTTGAAAAAAAAGAAAATAAAATTTTAAGATAATGATGGTATATATTTAGATTTGGAAATTACTTCATGGTACTTAATTGTAATGCTTTTTGAATGTGATATAGAAAATCAACTAAATGGCATTTTATGAAAAAAATTTTTGGGGAGGTTTGGAGAGTAATTAAAAAAATTTTGGTAAAATCTAGCGATTTTTTCTTTAATTAATTATGAGAAAAAATTAAAAAATCTTTTTCTTACAAATTTTTGCTAGGTAACATTTTCCATATTTTTTCTTTTTTCCTCTCTTGTATAGCAACATTAATAAATCTCCAATTAAATAAAATTCTTAACAAATAATTTAAAATATTTGCAATAATAAATCCTTTAACACCAAAATAATTACATAAAAAATAATTTAATAAAAGATGAACAAAAACAGAAAATGAAAAGAATTTTGCGTGAAGTAAAACCTTTAAAAAATTAATATTTTTTTTAATTAATAAAAAAATCTTTTACTTTTTCAGCATCTAATTGAGCAAAAACAAAACATTCAAAAAGGCCATTTACAGCTATTATAGGTAAATAAATAGAATATAAAGAAAGTAATTGATCAGCTAAAAATAATTAATGAAGATGAATTTTTTAAATGACAAAATTAAAAATTAGGACTTCCAGAAATTTTTTAAATTTCCGATACTGAAATGAAGAACGAAGCGAAATAATTATCGATTTCGGATATTCTACTCAAAAAGGATTTTTCTGAATATATTGGTTTACAAGAAAATTAATGATAAAATCCCCATCTTAAAAATTTAGCTTAACAGATTTTCCATAGTTTTTGGATTGCTTTAATAAATTAAATCAATAGAACACCAAAATTAATTGAAAAAAATAATCGAAAAGATCACAAAATTTCGGGAAATTCTTTTAATCAATTTTCAAAAATAAATTAAAAACTAACCATTATTTTCCATAAATAATTTTCCTCCATACAAAAAAGCAGCCAATCTTGCATAAGAAAAACCAAAAGGAGGAATTATTAATCCAAAAATTAAAATTAATTTTGTAAAAATTAAAAATGTTTCCAAAACATTTTTAGGTAATTTATTTATTTTATTTTCTTCATTTTGTCTTTTTAAATTTATTGAAAAATAAATTGATGCTGACTCTTCAAATGGTTGTAAAATTAAACGGACAAATAAACTAGCTAAACGATCAACTGCATCATAAACAGCTTAAATTTAATTTAAAAAATGAATAAATTAAAAATATCTTATAAAAAATGCAATTTTTATCTGTAAAAATTTGCGAATTCGTCCGCAAATTTTTAAAATAAAATTAAAACCTTGTATTTTAAGAGGAACAAAGCCTGAAAAAACCATCAAGAAATTAGCTCCATCTGTTAAGAATTGTTTCAAAATTGAATGAAAAAGATAAACTTTAAGTAATTGTAAATGTCCATTATCAAATCCACCAAAATTGAAAATTTGTGAAAATGAAGTTTTGTAAAATTTGAATATATTTTTGGTGTCATCACGGATAAAAAGGTAAAAGTAGATGAGAGAGGCGATTAACTGAAAGAAAAATTAATTTTTAATTAACAAAAAGATTAATAAAAACAAATGTTTTAAAAAAATAACCTGAGAAAGACTAAAAGAGACCAAAGGATTAATCTTAAGCAAAAGCATTGCAAAAGTTAAAAATTTTTGAATTAATAACAAAATAGCTCCATTAAATACATATTGCCTTGTTCTAAAGAAATAATAATTTTTTAAAATAAATTTTAGAAAAACCTTCCAGATTTAAGTTGTTCTATAATAAATGGTTCAGCAAGAAGTTCTATACAAACAGAAAAACTAAATACTATAAGTATAAAAAGATATGAAGTATTGCTAATTGATAGTTCAACAAAGCCAGACCAAAAGAAAAACCAAATATTACAGCAAAAAGTTGAGGTCAAAACGGCAATTATTGGACTGAAAAGCGGAATTATATTTAAATTTTTTAAAGAAATTTAAAAAAATATTTTTAGACAATTAAACTATTTACAAAGTTTAAACAAAAAAGAACAAATCAGGAAGGAAGGTGGGTAGGAAAATATACACCAAAACACAATAAATATAAATTTAAATTAGGCGTATTAAACCTGAAATAAGAATAATTGCCAACCTCAGTCAGTGAGATATCAGAACTTAAACATAATTTCCTCACTGGCTCTCGAGAAAGAAATCCAATAGTATTGTAAAGCAGGTTAACTCTTAAAAACAATAAATGATTTGAAAAAATAGAAAAATAAACCTGACATTAAAAAATCCTAAAATTGAAGGATCTGTAAATCTTAAAAGGGCAAAATTGCAAAGAAAAGAGCATAAACGCAACAAAAATTGGCCACCAATCAAATCTTTTGAAATTTCAACAAAGGAAGGCATAAATTCTTCGGAAAAACCAATTTTCCATGGGACGGAAACAGCGGGACTGAGTTGTCCACTATAAGCGAAAAAGGAACGAAATATTGTAGAGCAGAGAAAAATAAATTCAAAAAAGTTTTTCGCAATTGTCTGGCGTTAAACGTTGATTTTTCTCGGTTGGGGTCACTAGAGCGCTCCCACTAGAGAGCGGGCACTAGAGCGCCGAGCCACTAGAGATCGAGCCATTAGAGCGCGAGCCACTAGAGCGCGGCCACTAGAGCGCTCCCAGTAAATGGGCCACTAAAGCGCCAAATTTTTTAAAAAACTTGAAAATTTCATCAACCTTTGGGTCAGCTACTTCCATAACAAGTCTTCTACTCAGGTTGGTCAATCTCTTACCTCCTGAGGCCATTAAGTAAAAGAAAAAATTTCAAAATTTTTCCCTATTGCCTTCAACTTTTCTTAGAAGTTCCAAAAAAAGTTTTTTAAACTTAAAAAAGTTTAAAAGAAACCTTAAAAGTTGGAATAAGAGCCCCTGCGTGGCTAACGCTACATTGCCGAAGAAATCCCTGCTTAATTTTTAATCTTTGGTCAGTTCTAATTAAAAATGGGTTATTTTAGGGGATTCTAACGACT
>ABLG01000658.1:0-12592 GCA_000172435.1 Meloidogyne hapla
TCTTTAAAATAATTTAAAAATTAAAAAAAAAATATATATTTAATTTAAAAATAAACTTTTCAATCAAAGCTAAACTAAACCTTTCATTTTTTAAACATTTGTCCACGTCTAAATATTACAACCAAAACGTCAACAAAACCCTTAATATATCTTCACAAAATTTATTTAAAAATTAAAAAGTCACCCTTTCTCTAAAAATATTAAATAATCAATAAATATTTAAAAATAAACAAAATATTTTAAATCCACTTAAGTTAATGAAAAATAAAGTATTTAGTAAAAAATAGAATTAAAATAAATAAATGTTTAAGAAAAACTCAAAGTATTTTGGTTAATGAAAATTAATTTAAAATATTTTTTTAGTTTTGTATTTTACGGAATAATATTTTTGTAAAATATTGAAAAAAATCAGAATTTGTATTTTATAAAAATATTTAAATAAACAAAAATCAGAATTAATAATTGACAAAAAAATACAGAATTTCTTTTGTACAAATAAAACTTTTTAAGAAAAAATAAATTAAATAATTTTCTTTAGGGAAAGAAAAATTAAGACGAAAATTACAAAAATATTTTTAAATATAAAAAAATACCAAAAATTATTTTAACAAATTCTTAATTTAAAATAAACTTGATTAATATAATTTCTATCAAGTATTTGTAGAAATATTATAAATAAATATTAAAAGAAAAATACCCCATTTTTTTTCTTTCCCAAATATATCGTTCAAAGATTATTTTTAAAATAAAATTTACATTAATTTAGAAAATGATAAATTTCCCCAATTCTTTGCAAAAATCATTTAATTAATAAAATATTTTTTAAAAATTATAAAGAAAAATCAAAAATATATTTTAAACTCTCTTACCAAAAAATCAGAATTTTACAAAAAATTATTTTAAAAAATCAATCAAAACCCTTTAAAATATTAAAACTTTTCCCCACCTCTAACATCATTATTTTGGTTATTATATCCATCACTTTCCATTACTTTATTCCAAACATTTTCAATAGTTTTATCAATGTTGTTAACACAATTATTATTAATTATTTGACTGTCTTCTCCATTTTCTTTTAAATTATTTATTTTATCATTTTTGTTATCAAAAATTAGTCGATGATTATTTTCTTCTTTTTTAATAGATTTTTGTTTGTGGTGACGACGTCGCTGATTGGCGAATAATTTATTAACCTAATTATGAATATTTAAAATTCTTTCAAAAAAATTTACTTTTCCATAACTTGTTCCCATTTGTTCTGCTAAACGTTCTTTTTGTTCTCTACTTGGATATAAATTTCCATTTTGATTTAACCAAATAAGAAAATGACGTTTTTGACGTTGTTCTTCTTGTTGTTCTCTATAACGGTCTAAATCTACAGTTTGAACTCCAGCAGCTTGGAATTGAATTTCTTCAGCACGAGATAATAATTCAGCTACAACCTGAAATATTTAAAAATATATAAAATATATAATCTATTCCCCAACTTGTTCTGTGCTCGGCACCTGTAATGACTTTAATTGTTGTTCTTTCTCAGAAGAAATCTTTGACATTAAATGTTTTTGGGGTGTTGTAGAAGAAGAAACCATTAAAACATAAATTTTATTTTATTTTCTGTTTTGTGAGTCTAAAAATAATAATATTATTTTTATTTGTAAATGTACACAAAAATGTACGTGTGATTCACACCAATTTGCGAAGAAGGGTATTTTGACAAGTAAAAGAAAAAGGGTTAAAAATAATAGGAAAATATGTATATTCAATAAAAACGCGAATATTTAATAAAGGTAAAAGAAAAAATAAAAACACTATGGATTGGACACGAATATATCCGAGTTTCGGATTTTATCAATAAACGGAAAAACTTTTAAAAATTCGACTATATACATATCAGGGATCCTGCCGTCCCGATCCCGATTCCCGAAAATCGGGATAAAATTTTTTGTGTCAGCAGGATCCTGATACATATGTACCATCCGAAGAACTTTGAATTAAAGCTGCCGCAAAGTCATAACTTTCTTTAGTGAGGTCAGATAACAAGAACAAGTAGGGATTTGTCTGAATCAGAGATTTAACTTTCATACAACTAATTACTTTTTTAGTTTAAAGTCCGAATTAAAATAAGAATTAAAAAGTGCCGTGAACAAAAGAGCAAGACAAAATAATACTAAATGAAAAGAAAATAAAAACAAAAATGTAATTAATTATGAGCAATTATTAAAAATAGAGAGAAAAATAATTTTTGATGATAATAGAAAATTATAAAATAAATAAATAATTAAATCAAGGACAGTAAAAAATATATAATGTTGTTGAATAATTTTCCAACGCGTGACAATTGGTTGGTTAGAGAGAAAAGTAAAATGCTGTTCGGAATGAGACAAGGTCGGTCGATTCTTTTTTACGTGGAAAAATAATTCAATAAAAAAACTACACATTTTTGTAATTTTTGTAAAACGATTAATATACAACGACCTAGTTAAAAAGAAAATTTTATATTAAAAATTAATATTTAAAATGATAGGAAAAACCTAAGAGGAGATTTTCCTTAATTCAAAAATTTTATTTATTTTAATGGAAAAAATCTTTGAATTTTGCATATTTTAAATTATTTAAAAAATAGTGAATTAAAATTTTAAAATGGGAAAGGCCTTAGAATTTTAAGTATTTAAAATTCTGCAGATAAATACATTTATTGTTTTCCATGTTATAATATCGATGCAAAACCCGATCCGAGGAAATTTCGAAAACATGATAACCGATATTTATCAACATAAAAAATGTTCCCGAAATTACAGAATCTTCGCCTGTGGCTTTTTTAAGTTTAATTTAAAAAAGAAGTAATTAAAAATATGATGGACAAAACTAAAAAGAATTTTGTTAAGGAATGAAAGAAAGTATAAAATAATAGCTTTGTTAAATCAAAGGTGTGCAAAATATATGAAAGTATGTGTTTGTGCATTGGAGAGTTTCAAACCTCCATCATGAGATGAAGGACGTTGTCAACCACCACCAACCATTTCTCATTTTACCAACCAATTTTGCTATCGCGAACCGGACAAAAGACCAAAAGCACTATTTTTATATTATTTGCATCTCAAACCAACGTTCAAATTATTTTTCCAAGTTCGGGACCAAATGGTCTGGGCTCGTGCTTACCTACATTCATTATCATTAAAACAAACAAAATCTTTTTTGATAAGGATTTAGTGGAAATCCAAAAAGTTGGTTTTGGCCTTTTGTCCGGACACGTTGCTATCTCAGCCTTCAGTCTCTACTTTTTATTTAATCTTTTATTTTTCTTTATTTCTTTGATATTTTCGTCGTGTCCGGACAAAACATCCAAAGGACAAAACATCCAATAAACAAAAAAAGGACAAAACATCCAATAAGCCAAAAATGGGACAAAACATCCAATCACCCAAAAATAGGACAAAATATCCAAAGACAAAACATCCAAAGGACAAAACATCCAATCAGCCGAAATAGGACAAAACATCCAATGGTTGAATTATGGTTTGGGAATGATTTTTTTGGCATGTTTTTTTTTCTAAAAGGACGTCGGCAATCCACCCAACGCCGTACACTTCGAACATGACGTTGGCCTCCATTCACCATATGGATGACGTGGCTAGGAGACCAAGTCTGGACACGTTCACGTGTTTCTGGCCTATTCCACGGCCATTTTCCAAATTAAAATTGGAATTGGTAAAGTAAAATTAAAAAGAAAATTATTCCCACGAACTAATAAAATATTCCCTCGAATTAAAAAAAAATATTCCCTCGAAAAATATTCCCTTGAGGAAAATAGAAAATTAAAATTTTAAAAATAAAATTGGATGTTTTGTCCTATTTTAGCTGATTGGCTGTTTTGTCCTTTGGATGTTTTGTCCTATTTTAGCTGCTTGGCTGTTTTGTCCTTTGGATGTTTTGTACAGGAGCCATTTTCGTTGCATCCGCTTATATTTTTGCACAGCTGCGTACAAGGAAAATAAATACTGCTCTCAATAGGGGGAGGGGGTGTGTTGCTTCTCTCACTAGTAATATATACTAAAAATATGTATTATGTTAGACGGATGCTTTTTTCATTATAAAAAAGACGGGAAAAGGCCAAGCTCATTGATGGCTACTATTTTAAAATAAATGTCGTAATACATATATATGTATTGATAAAAGGACGTAAAAATTGAAAGTTTTAAGGAAAATTAAATATTTAGTTTTTTTAGTGCGGGATAGAATATTTTTGGAAAATTCAGGTATATTGATAATCTGAATCTCTGATTTTCAAAGTACAAAGTATAATAATCGAAAGATTTAAATATAAACTATTTATTGGCCTTATCGAATAATGTTTTAAAATAAATGAATGAAGAAAGTATGAGGTCAAATGATAATAAAAAGTAGTTTATTTCTGGGGCAATAAATAAGTGCCGTGGTGTAGTGCACCTAATGGATGATCCAGATTGATCCTGACGGAAGATGGTACCTTCTGTAGTGTCGCCAATGAAAAGTAATCAGTTAAAGTCTAGCTTGCATGTAAATCCTAAGGCAGCATTGGCTTATACTAAAAATCAACCTTAAAGATAGATTTAATTTCACCAAGAAAGAAATAATTACATACATATGTCACCAAAAAATCTATAGAAAATTTTTAAAAGGAATGGTCCTTGCTTTAAATACTAATTGCGAGGGATAATCACATGCAAACACTAAAGAAAAAGCTAAATAATGCTTAGAACAGCGCATGCACGCATTTGTATCTCATTTACATTAAGACGCCCGCCAATATTTGTTGTGTCTACAACAGATGGAAAGTGTGGAGGAAGTGACACAAGAAAAGGATATACACAAATATTATTGACAGGCGACCACTTGATGAGTGACGATTTTAGAAAATAGAAAATATGTATGTGTAAAAATATATAAATATACAAAACGCCCAAAATCACAAAAAAATTATTACAGCATTTAGTAAAAAGTAGAGATTTTGTCAAATGGATATTTTATTTTTAAGAACTTGATTTTAAAAATGTTTTAAAAACAATAAAGATTAGATAATGTCCAGATATTTTTTTAAAGTTCAATAGATAAATTATTTTAGCTAGTATTTTATTAACGATTTTGATATTTTGAAGAAGCGTGGAAAAAAATATTAACGAAAATATTATTTTGTTTTTTTATATATATTTCTTCTCGTTTTTGATATAAAAATATTTTCTCCTTCCAAGATTTAATAAAAAAATAAAAGTCTAGATGAAAAAAAATAAAATAAAAAAAAGAATAAGAATAATTGAACAAAGCAAAGTGAGGGAAAAATATTTTACAGGTTGGTACTACCTGGCAGAAATGAAAATATTAAAAGAATATACAAATATAAAGGTCAGATTTTTTATTAGATAAGAAATTAATTAGTCTTTCAGCTTGGGATAATATTATTAGGAAAGAAGATAACATTCCCGGAAACTGACCGGAAAGAATATTAATTTTTATTGAAATTTAATCAGAAATATTTAAAAAAAAGGTTGGAATATATTAAAGATTTTTATTTATATTAACTAGAAAAATAAAATTGGAAAATTCTAAAGATGCAAATAAACCTAAAAAAGTTTTTATATTTAATTTTACAAAAAAATAATCAAAACATTTTTATTTATTTTTTAATAATTCGCCTACCACAAAAAACAAAGCACAATATTTTAATTAAAACAATCTATCAAAATTTTTGTATAAAGAAATTCTTTTTACTTTTTCCAATTAATTTCTTTATATTTCTTTGTTGTTTTTCTAATGGTCAATGCTATAACCATTTGGATAATAACTTTTTAAAAAAAATGAAAAAAATATTTACTTAATTAAATTACTTGAGTTTAGTCCAACTAATTTCATCTTTGAACCATTTTGGACGCAATTTAGCCATAGGGTCGTATTCCTTGAAATATTTGGCGTCCTCCCTGCGCTGCGAACGGCCAAATGCAAACGAACCCTTTTAAATTAATTAAAAAAATATTTTTTTATTAAATTAAAAAATAAAAAGATTATATTTTTTATAAAAACTATTCACACGTTTCTCCCCGTTCTTTTAGCCCCCCTCCCGTTCAACGTAAATTTACATTGTCAAGAATAATGATTGAAATATAAATATTCAGAAGAAATTCATAAAAAATCAAGCCCTAAGACTTTCTAAAATTAAAAATCTTTACTACTCATATTATTGATTTATAAAACAAATGATGAATTTAGACAAGTTAATTTAATAAATTAAAAAAAACCTCAGCATGATGTATAGCATGTACAAGTTGTTCACGATTTGCATGCACAGTAGATGAATTCACTAAATTAGACAGAATTTAAAATAATTTACAAAAAGAAAGATATAGAAAAACATTTTTTAAAGTTTTTATCCGTCGGAATATTAATTTTTTGTGATTGCCCAACATAAAAGAAAACCAGAATTTTTATTAAAATAAAAGAAAAACAAACGTGAACTCATCAAATATATTGGCAAAATAAGACAATGAGAAAACACGACAGCTCTAATCAAAGGCACAAATTTCCAATGATGACGATAGGGAAACAAACGAAAAAATTCAGGCAATGTATCTGGATATGCAGGCATTCTATAAATTATGAAACAAATATAAAGGTAAAATTATAGAAAAGATAAAAAGATTAAGTGATTAATAAAAATTATTTGTTAAAAATAATAAAAATGTCTAAATTCAATCCAACTCTTCTTTCCAATAAATTTTAAATTTTGTAATGAAATCTGTGATCTGACAATAAGTGAAGAGGGAGAGCTATAGAGTTTATCATAGCCTTTCCTCAAAAGTAAGAAACGAAAAAGAATAAAAATAAAAGTAGGATCTAATTTTTGAGTTTTCCCATTTCTAAAATGATTTTCTCCGACTATTTTTTATTCAATTTTAAATAATAACTAAAAACTAATTAAAAGAAAATTCTTTAACAACATTTTTAACTTATTTATGTATTAACACCACAAAGTAGAAAAACTTTTTTTCTAATTTTTGTTTACTTTCTGAGAAAATTTAAAATAATTTTAAAAAAAACCTTGGATGAATATTTGTTTTAGGTATTGGTCTACTTGGATTGAGAGCAATATTAATAGCTTCAATAAAATAACAACCAGCACCTTTACCAACTTTCCAAAGAGTTGAAAGAATTGCCATAATTATTTTAAAATAATTACTTAAAATAAAAAATAAAAATTTTAAAAGAAAAAACAAAAATAATGGCGAAATAAAATCTAGAAAATTTTTCTCATTTCCTAATCTCATAGTTTTAATACATCTCTTGTTATTTACGCAATCAAAAAAAACGCCAAAAGGCGTTGATTCAAAAATTTTCTTTTCACTCTTTTCATCACGAATATTTATAGACAAGAACGATTCAGAATAATAATTTTACGAATAATTTTTATATAATTCTAAAGGTTCTAATGATTTTTTCTCTTTTGGTTTTTTGTGTTAAATGCACGACAGCCTTTTGTTGTACCGGTTTTTTCTACTCAATTATGAAAAAGAATTAGCATATTTCTAATTATGTATATGATTTATCATAATTAACTGGATCTCACCACTGAAATTTGTCTTTCTATAGAATTTTTAGAATTTTTATTTTAGATAATTATCTCTTAATAAGTAAATACCCTCATTTACTTTTATTTTTAGTTGTTTCTTTTATTTTTAACTATTTTTGCATTAATTTTTATATTTACTTTTAAATTTTGCTTTTTTATTAGACCGGTTTTTGGATTTATTAAAATAAATATTTTATATATTACAACTGAAACCAAACAAAAAAAAACTTTAAAAACATAACCAAACACAAATAAACATTAGAAAATGAAAAAGAAATTAAATGAGTAAAAATTTTTTAGGAAAAAAGAGGAAAGAATGGCCAAGAAGAGTGCGCAAACCTTTCCTTTTACCATTAAATTTTATTTAAAAAAAACTTTTTTTATAGAAAATAATATTTATTTTTATAATTTGTAATCAAACCAAATTCTTCAAATTAACACTCATAAAGCTTTCTATATAAAGAGTTTTGATATCCAATATGCTTTAGATAATGGATAATTTGGTTTCAATAGGCTTCATCCATAAATGCCTTCACGTTTATTTTTAAGTAATTTTCTTTTCTTTTTATTTTTTTAATTAATTATTACTCTTTATATGTATTGGCCTAAAGAATGACCAGTTGTCACAAATAAAATTTTTTTAACATTTTTTCTAGTTTTTTTTATCTCTCCTCAACTATTTAAAAAATATTAGAAAGTTTAAATTATTTTTGGTTTTTTTATATTTTAATATCAACAATTTATTAGTTCAAACTGCTTAAAGAATTGAACGCCAAAATTACGCCAAATTATTATCAAAACTTTTTAGACTAAATTTAGAGTAATTTGGCCAAACACTTTCTAAAAAATATTTTCTTCTTCTTCTTATTTTTTTTTCTGATTGATTGATGGATATAATCATTTATATATATTTTTTATTTAAAGAATTTTTCTTTTTTACGTTGATTGGTAAAATTTGTCTTTCCCAATTATTGATTCTCTTATTTTATTTAATTTTTATATTTTTAAATAAATTTATGTCTTGAGTTTTTCACAAATTTTTGATTTTTTTGTAAGAAATGTATGTTTTTCTTTTTTGACAAAATTATTTAAATATTTTGTTATGCCATAGGATATACGGCCCCCAATTTATTTTCCATTCATTCTGGTAATAGTGAACAAAAAGAAGGCGTGAATGAGACACTAAATATTACTTACATTTATTCCTCAAAATATCACCGGATATAAAACCTTGGGTAACCGGAGTTGAATCTTTATCTTTAATTTTTTTTTATTATCTTCATTAAAATTTAATCTTTTCAAAAATTGCAAAATCCTAAAAATAAAAAATCTTCTTTTTCTTTCTTTTCAACTAATATATATATATAAATATAGGTATATTTAATTCCTCATCTAAATACACATTTTTATAAAAATGAAAATTTCAAGTTAAATATATAAATTTATTTTTAGAATTATTTTATCTCTTCTCATTTTCCACCTTCAAAAAATTTTTAAACTTTTTTCAGGCTCAAATTTCCCTTCCTTTTTTAAAATAAACTTTATTATTTTATTATTACTGTAATATTTTATAAAAATTTTAATTTCTTTATAAAATCTCTGGACTGATATATTTAATGATATGAACCATTAAAAACTTTTCCCCAAAAATTTCTAATGTCCCAACTAAAATATTCCCCCCAAAAGTAACTCTCTATATAGTGAACTCTTTCCTTTTTCTCTTCTAGAAAGGCAATAATTCGGTTTTAAAGAATCAAATCTATCCAAAACCACAGAATTTCATTTCGGATTTTCTCGTTTTTCGAATTGAAAGGATTTCATTAATTTGTTTAAATTCATTTCTTTTTAAAAGTTTTTATGTCTATAAATAAATATATACTTAAAATATTAAATTATTTTCTTATCCAAAAAATCTGCTCTTTTTTAGTTTCAGTCATATGATTTAAGCCACACAAATTTTATTTCTTCCTAACTGCTGTCTCTCATCAAAACTGACAAGTTTTGAGTAAAAATGATCGAGAAAACCGATATTATTATTACTTTTATTTTAAAGAATTGTTTCTAAAAATTATTTTAAAAGATTTAACAATTTTCTTTAAAATTATTTTAGTAATGTGAAAGGAACATTAAAAAGTAGAGCGAAAGGAACATCCTCTTTTCGAATCTCTAAAAGTATTTTTATGAAAAGAATTCTTATAATTTTCTTACCTTTCTCTAATAAAGAAGGTGGAAATTATTTTAATATTTTTCTGATTTTATAAAATAAAAATCAACTTCTTATGTTCATTTAATCTTAAATTTATTTTATTTATATTTTTAATTTTTAAAAGCTTTTATTTTAAATAATATTATTTATTACCAATTCTTGGCATTTCTCTCATTTTGCAATAAAAACAGCAAATAAAGTATTAAAAAAAAGATATGAGAATATTATTTTTATTTTGTTTTATTTTTATGGGTGTTCATTTCGGCGCAAAAAATAATAAAGTTATTTAATGTTTTTATTTTTTAATTGTAATTCTAACAAAATCTAAATAATTAAATATTTTTTATGTTATAATTATTTTTACAAAAAATTCTTTTCTGATTTGATTAATTAAAAAATACAATTAATTACCTTGTTATAATATGAATACAAATCTGACGTCGAAACGGCCCTTTTTACTCAGAAAAAGGGAAATAAAAAATGAAATTTTTTTATTATTTTATTCTCTTTAAAAAGCAACGATAATAATATAAAAATAGAATTAAGTATTTATATATTTTAATTTAATGGATGTGTGTGTGTAAAAAATTTCTTGCAAAAATACATAATAATGAGAAAATGACGGGAAAAGCTATAAAAACGAATTCTTTCTAAAACATTTATCTCTTGTGTTTCTTAAAGAAAGTTTTTTATGTGGGGGATGTAGAAAGTATTAATTCCTCTATTTAATATTAATATTCACCATAAAGATCAACAATAAAAAGAATTGTGTTGATTTCTTTTGCCCCGTTTATTTTGCATGAATTATTTTCTCTTTTTGTTCTTCTCTTTTATTAATTTTTTTACAGCTGTAATAGTAACCATTATTCAAAAAATATTTATTTTTTTCCCCCAATTCTCTCTCTATATTCTCCCTTTCAATTGTCACCTTTAAATTTGAAGGCGCGAAAAAATCGCCAAAATATTTTTATCGGCAGTAGGAATGTAAATTTAAACTTGTGTTTACATGTGAATGTAAACACAAGCACATTAATCCTCCATTAATTTTATCCCAAAAAATTCTTTGTAATTGCCTTTTTAAATAAATAAATTATAAAATTTTTAACAAAATTTAAAATTCTTTTTAATTAGTAGCGGCGCCATATTTCCGCGCCGAATTGTTCATAATTAAAAGAATTTAAAGTGGTATTCTTTTATTTCTTTTTTTATTGTCCTTGTTTTCTTTCTCTCGTTTTTCTACTTATAGTCACCTAAAATTGTTCCACCTCTTCATCAATTTAAAGAAAAACTGGTTAATTGTGAAAAAAATATTTTTTTTATTTTGTTCTTCCAATCCATTTATTCTCCTCTAACCGTTAATTTGTTAAATAATTGAATGATTTTTTAAAAAAAAATTCGGATTGGGATTCCGGATTTGGCATCGAGCCGGTTTTCTGGATTAATCCAGTCCGGAAATAATCCGGAGAAATCGAAAAAACCCGGATTCCGGATCCGGAAATATCCGGCCGGATCCGATCCGGCGCCGGGCACTAGTAACGGAAAATAAATAAATTAATCTCCTTCTTTTATAAATAAATTGGACTACACAAAAAAATAAATGAAATAATTAAAAGTTTAAGAAAATATGTTAAAAATGTTAAAAAAATGTATTTGTCAATGCGAGTTATTTGCATAAAATTAGGCTATGTATATATAATAATAAGATGTAATTTAGTATATTGATATTTTCCTATTGGATATATATGGTCATTAGATATAAAAAGGTGTGTAGATATTATAGGGTTGACCCTTTTGTGGTTATTGTTGTTAACAGATGGATAAAGTTAATTGTTGTTATTTTTATATTTAAAGTACTTTTAAAAATATGTACATAATTGCGCTATTTTTGTTTTTTTGTTATAGAGAAGAGAATATAATTGTTTGAATTCTTTTAATATTTTTTTTTATTTTAATTAATTTTGTCATATATTTTTACAAAAAATTCCATAAAATAAATTAAACTTTTTACATTATTTTTCTCTCATTTTTTTTAAATTTAAAATATTTCTTTTTTTTTTTAAAGTTTTAATGGGGAATAAAAATTCTTTAGTAACAGAGAATTGTTCCCAAAATCTTTCTTCTTCTAATTTTACAACAAAAATTGGACAACAAAATAATTTATCACCAAAACAACAACAACAAAATGGATGGAGAAAAAATAAAACAAAAAATGAAAATAATAATTTTAGGTATATTTTATTTATTTAAAATAAAAAAGCCATAATAATTTGTTTGTATATAATGTCATAAAAGTCAATTTTACATATCAAAATTGACTAAAACTTTCTAGTTTATTTAAAATAATATTTTCTACAAAATTTCAATTAAAATTTTCCATTTTCAGTCATTCGCCACCAACAATAGCCCAACATTCCTCAGCAGCATCAACATCATCTTCTGGATGTCCAAATAATGGTTTTACACGTATTATGATAAACGGAAATGCAAGTGCTCCTTGTACACCAAGAGATGAAATATCAAGAAAAGGAGGGGGCGGGGGAGGAGGATTTTTATCAAATTTATTTCATGGAGCTGGAGGAACTTTAGGAAGAAGAACAGATAAAAAGGTGTTGTTAAAATAATAATTATTTTAATTTTAATTTAGTCTTCACCTCTTTCACCAAAAACAACAAAACAAAAAAATAATAATTTTAATTCTCCTTCAAATCTTGACATTTTCAATTACTTCACTAGTAAGCCAGCATTCGTTATGTGCAGGCAAGTATCGCCTTATTCTTCGTCCCTTTTTT
>ABLG01000657.1:0-81336 GCA_000172435.1 Meloidogyne hapla
AAATAAAAATGTAAAGGGATGTTGTGTTGATGATTGACGATTTGGCGCCTCTAAAAAATAATTTATAAATAATTTGCCGGGAAGGGAGAAAAAAGAATTTTTTAAGAAAAAAGAGAAAAAAAGAAATTGCCGGCTGGCAGAATTAAAAAAAGGCCAAGCCTTTTTTCGTTAAAAAAATTATTCGCGCGTCTCCCAACAAAATAATAAAAATGTTGAGAAAGCCTTTTACAGCATTTTCTTTTTCTTTTCTTTCTACACGCATTCCCTTTTGCCTCAATTTTAATTTTTTTATAAAAATATATAAATTCCTATTTTAGAGAAGCTATTTATTGAAAAAAGAAAATGAGGAGAATATTACAATGCTTTTTTTGAATAATTAAAAATTGAAAAAAAATAGAAAAATTCTGAGAAAATGAGTAAAATTGATTGGAATATTTAGAGATAATTATTGAAGAAGAGAGAGTTAGAGAAAAAGAGGGAAATGATTAAGTTTTAACACATATAATAAAAGTTAAAAAGAGAAACATGTTTAGAAAGAAAAAAACAAATCAAAACAAAATTAAAACTTTTCAGAAACATAGAAATAAACTTTAAAATAAACTTGAAACAAAACATGCTCAGAAACATGTTTAATAAATAGAAATAAAACTAAAATTAAACCTAAAAACATGTTCAAAACATAAATAAACTTAGAAACAAACAAATTAAAAAGGAAGTATACTGTATTGAAGTGGAGAAATCTGAGTAAAATAGAAAAACTTAAAATAAGAAACATGTTTCTAGAATTTATTTTCATCCAGAAAAAGATAAAGCATGTTTTTGACCATTTCTATTCAAATTTCAATACAAAATGCTGAATTTAACTATTTTATAACAAAAAATGAGGACATCAATTCTCGCCTTTTTTACTTTTAGTAAATGGATCGAATTTCGTTTTATTCAATGAAATTTATATTTAGAGGTGGACATTTAAAGGAAGGAAGAAAGAAAAGTGCCAAAAATGTTTTTATTTGTTTATATTTGTTTATCAAAAAAATAAAATAAAACTTTGTATTGACGCCTTCATATTTTAAAAATTTCATAAAAAAAATTTTAAATTTTGTTGAATTTTTTGATAATTTAAAAATCGGTTAAATAATTAATTCCGAAGAAAATAAATATTAAAATAAACTTGGAAACAAACATGCCCAGCAAACATGTTTGACAAATTGAGAAAAACATTAAAATTAAACTTGGAAATATGTTCAGAAGAAAAAATGTTTTTGTAAAATAAACTTGGAAATGTTTTGTAAAATAAACTTGGAAATGTTTTGTAAAATAAACTTGGAAATGTTTTGTAAAATAAACTTGGAAATGTTTTGTAAAATAAACTTGGAAACATGTTTGTAAAAATATAATGAATATTAAAACAAATACGGAAACAAACATTTTCAGAAACAAACAAAATTAATTATTTTTAATCTAAAGAGTAATGTTTTTAAGAAAATAAAATGTTTGGAACCAAAATGTTCAGAAACATTAAATAATATAAAAAAGCTTTTATTTAAACCTCTTTCTCCAAACATTTATTTTCAGTCAAGTTTGATTTGTACATTTATATAAAAATAAATTGTTATTAAAAAGGTATTGTTTTATTAAAAATATTTAGTAAAAAATAAAGACATTTGCGCAAACAAAGAGGGAAAATTTGGAAAGAAAAATTATTTTGACGGCCGGCAAAAATATTTTAAAGGAAAAATATATTTGTAGTAGATATTTATTAGTAGCAAAAGAAATAATAAATGAATTTCTCTCTCTTGATTGTTTTTATTTTTTTATTAAAAATAAAACGGTCAGCTTTTTTTTCTCTCTCTATTGTTTAATTGTACAAAAATTCTATAAAAAAAAATTAATTTTGTTTCAGACTAAATAAGTAAATAATATATATTTTTTGGAGGTTTTATATAAATAAATATTTTTATATTTTATTATTGTTTTCTCAATTATAACTACTTTACAGTAGACTTATTTTATTATTCAGTTGTAAAAAAAAATTATTTTCGAGGTGAAAAATCAGCTTTAAGTCTAAATTATAAATAAAGTGGGTAATTAATTATTTAAAAAAACAGGTCTATTATACTGAGCAGTACAGAAGGGGGTTGGGATGAATAAATTCTTTGATTTGCCAAACTCTTTTTATTTTTTATTCCGTATCTAGAACAATAATCTCGGTTATAGAGCAATAGAGATGTCGCCTTTATTGACTTTCAAGACTATAAAGGACTTTCAAGACTGCCTACTTTAGAGAGAGTTTAAAAGATTTATTAAAATAGGTAGATGTTAAAATAAATATATTTTTTATATAAAGGTTTGGAAAAGTAATGAATGAGGATGATTGGGATTGGAATCAGTTAGTAAAGAATGAAAAACCTTTTAAAGTATAACTTGGTTGAGTCATCAAACAAAGCATTGACTAAAAATAAAAAATATTTTTATATACTCACACTCTGTGGTTGTTGATTTTTAAATGGCAAAATCTCAAAGAGTGTCAATGGACTACAGTTATAACATTTTAAGAGAAGGGTTTATTTTAGTTTATGTTAGTTAACTAAAAACATTCATTAACCCCTTCCCGAAACATTTATTGAGGAAAAATGTTACAAAAAATTATTGTGCCCTTTTTTAAGTAAGATAGTGCCGATACTTTTATTGAATAACAAAAAGCAAAAATCTCAGCCATTAGGTGAGGATATGGAAAGGGGGTTGTGAAACGATTTTTGGAGTAAATAAAAAATTTAAATAAAAAAATTTAGAAAAACTAAGAGGAAGTTGTCAGAGTTTTATAATACTACTCGCTCAGTCCAATTTATCTTTAATTCTTTTAAATTATTATTTATTCTTTTAAAAACTATGTGTAAATATTTTTTTACTTTTTTTTCTAATTAAGCAAGTATTCAATAATTTTATTCAACTTAAAAATAAAAGAAATTAAAAAACTTTATTTATAAAAAATAATGCTGAAAAATGGTTAAATATTTTTGTGAGAGAAATTTAAACATTTTCTAATCAAGTATTTCTAAAATATGCCCAAAAATTAATTAAAAAATATTTTTTTATTTTTTAATTATTAAATACCAAAGCAACTATTAATATCAAATAAGATTTAAAAAAACACTAAATCATTTTTTACTATCAAATTAAGTCAATAAAGGTGAAAACACACACAAAAAGAGGTCTGGTTGGGCGAAAAATAAAAATATAAATTTAATATTTAGGGCCAAAAGATAATTTTTAATTATTTAGAATATTTAGAAAAGAGAACGGAAATTTTAGTTATTAAATTTTGGAACAAAATATATTTGCAAATAAATTTAACTCATTGTACCAGGGATATATAAATTTATAACAACCTCTAGAAGGTTTCCCGATGAAGGAGGGAGGGAAAGGGAATTTTAATAAAACGTCTTAAATTCTAAAGTTTTAAGGGGCGCGGACCGAACTAAATATTCCTATCTCTTATATAAGTAAATAATATAGAAAATATATAGAATGTTATTATTACTTTAAGACAATTTTAGAAGAAAGGAAAAAATTAAAAGTCAAATAAAATTGGTCTGACAAATAAACAATTAAGTTTTTAAAAAAAAATTTTAGGATTTTTTAAATAAAATTAATTTAATTTTTAGTGTTTTTCTGTCAGTTACCAATTTTTAGAAAAAAAATATTCTAAACAAACAAATTAAAAAATAAAATATGGTCAATTTGAATTTTACTTTTCTTTATATATTTTTATATATTTAATTTAATATTTAACTTCAAACAATAAAACCTTTCATTTTTTAAAATGGATTAGTAGAAGGATAAGTCACCGGTGCTAAATTTAAATTAAATTAATGTAAATAATTTTAAAAATAATTAAAAAATATTTATAATCCCTCAAAAAATTATGGAATTCTCATCAAAAATCTTGTTAAAATTTTACCAGTTCCAAAAATACTCAAAAAATAAAAAAAATATAATTAACTCAAAAAAGCCAGAAATTGATTTTGTATAAAAAATCTAAAAAATTAAATTCAAAATTAATTTTAAAAAAGTATATGAATTATTTTCAGATCAGGTTTTTGTGATTTTGGAATGAGGTATGACCTAACAACTATGACTATTAATTTCCCATACATGATTATTTTTTTTTACTCAAATAATTATTTTTTATATTAAATATTTAATTTCTAACCCCCAAAAGGATTGCTATTATTTGCTTGTGTAAAAGATGGAGCAAAACCAGAATTATTTGTAGAAGTTGCCGAAGAAATTCCAAAATTTCCAACAAGTTGAGAAAGTGTTTCTGTTTCATTCTTTTGGATTCCATTATTTGGTTGTTGTTGTGGTGGTAATGGTGGACGTTGAGGTGGTTGTTGTTGGTGTTGTTGAGACATTGGTGGAATTGATGAAGGTTCAGTATTATAACCAGAAGATGAATTAATACCTAATAAATAAATTTAAAAAAATATTTTTTAATAATTTAAATATTTTTAATTAATAAAAAATATTAAAAAAAATTTTTTTAACTTAATGAAGAAAAAAACGAGCCAGAAAGAAAAATTAAATATTTTTTCAACTATCTACAAGGAAAATTAAAATTTTTTTAAATTTATTTTTAGATATCTCTTGGAAAAAAAAATTAAAAAAATAGGAAAATAAAAATGCTTTCAAAAGTTAAAAAATATTAAAAGAAATTCTTTATTATTCAAATCCGTTTTAAAGAAGAACCTCTAATCAAAAACTTCCTTTTAGAATTAAATATGATAAATCTAATACAAAATTAAAGTTAAAAAAATTTAAAAAAAATTAATTTTACCAAATTGTGGATACATTCCTCCCCCTCCTCCCATTTGCATTTGTGGAGTCCAATAAGGTGTAGAAGTCATAATATTTTGTTGTTGTCCAGGATATATTTGACCAAAAGGATTTGGTGCCATCATTGGAGGAATTAATGGTGGTTGTGGTTGATAATTTAAAAATGGATTGTCAATTGGTGGAGGAGGAGCACCACATCCATTAAATGGCGTTGAATGAGCTGAAAAAATATTTAAAATTTTTTTTAAATTTATTTTTAAAATTTTATTGCGGATTTATTTAACGAAAAAAATATATTTTTTAATTTTTTCCTCAACAAAAATTTCAAAATATATAATTTAATATTTAATTAAATAAAAAAAAATTTTTTCTTAACTTTATTTGCACATTTAATATAATTTTTCTCGATTAATCGCAAATATTAGAAGCGAGAGCGTTATTAAAAGTAAACAATTTGTCTCGAAAGCGAGTCTATCAGCATGAATTAAAAGAGGAAATTTAGAATTTTCTCATGTATTCCCCATTAGCTCAGTCGGTTAGAGCGCTGTACTTATAAGCCTTATGACATGCAGATGTCGCCGGTTCGAGTCCGGCATGGGGAAGCAAACTTTTTTGATAAATATTTTTAATTTTTAGAAGAAAAAATTGAAAGGTAACCCTAGCAAAAATTTTTTAAAAATTTTTAAAATTATTTTAAGCCTCTAAAAGCAATTTAAATTTAAAAAAACCTGGTTGTGTTCGATTATTTAATTCAGCCACCATAGCAAAAGGATTGGTAGAATCAAGTTCTTGTTGTCTAGATAAAACTCCTCCCTCACCTCCTTTTGGTGGTGTATCAAACACAAGAAGATCAGAAGCAATTGGAAATTGTTGTTGCAAAGGAGTTGAAGGAAAACCACCAAAAGGATTATTTGTCTCTATTAAAGGTCCAGAAGATGTCGGAACTTTAAAATTTTTAGAATTGTTTTTGGCTGACAATAAATGGTATGAATGGAGAACCATATATTTTTAAACCCAAAATTATATTAATAGAAAGAGCAGCAAAAAAAATTTTTTGTAAGTGGACCCTAAACCTATTTTAGTATTTTTCCATTCTTTTTTCGAAAAACAACAAGTGCTTTATCTTAGAAAGTTTTCAAAAAAAAATATTCAAAACACACTAGCCTAAAGCCAATAAATACCCCAAAATTTTAATTTAAATAAACCTCCTTGTTGTTGAAGTTGAATACGTCTTTGTTCCTCATATTGACGTAGACGTTCCTTTTCTTCTTCCAAATAACGCTGTTTAACAGATTCATCAACACTATAATCTTGATATTGGGATGGATATTGATTCGAATAAATCTGTTGGGCAGAACAAATTTGTTGAGAAACCATCTTTAATTAAAAGTTAATTTTTGGTAAGAAACACAAAACTCCGCAAAATTTATCTGCAAGATTATATTAAGCCTGATAATGGGGAATATTTCTGAGCTTGAGAAATAGTGAATATCGTCAAAAAAAGAAGGAAAATTTAGTCACTGGGGAGTTTTTTCCTTTTTAAATAAATATTACTTCTTGCAGATAAATGTTGCGGAATTTAAAAAAAAATAAATAAATAACTTGTTGAGCCGAAGATTGTGACAAAGTTGGTTGTTGAGTTCCACGCCCCCCTCCCAAATGAAACAAATGTGATTCTAATGCTTCTAATAAAGAAGCTGGGGCACGAGTCAAATCAGGAACTTCACCACGTTCAATGCCAGCAGATTCAGCAATTGAAAGGAAGGATTGGACTTTGTCTAGACGTGCCTTTAAAATCAGAAAAAATAAAAATTTAAAAATCTTGGACAAATTAACCAAAAAAGCTTTATATAAATCCAGTGCTTCTTTGCATTGTTTTTTATTCATATCAAAATATTTTTCCAATAAATTAATTATTCCATCATTATAACAAGCAAATAAACGAATTAAGTCTCGAAATAATAAAATAAAAGAGCAATTGATTACACTATTATTTAATTCTGAACTAGTCACCTTAAAAATGAAAAAAAAAGTTTAGAATAGATTTTGAAATGGTGCTCATGTGTTATCAGTTAAGTTTCAATCGAAGGCCCGGAACCTGTTCCAACCAAAAAAGTTTCTCCAAAGTCTACAGTTTCACGTTTCCGGTTCAAGAGGTAAAAATTTTGGTCCAGAACAATGGCTCTGGGAAGCTTCAAAAACAGTGGCTTCGGAAATAAAGAAACTTCACCGCTGTACGTGTTTTTTTTGGAAGTTTTCAAAAAATCCTTTAAAAATGTCCGCAAAAGTATGCAGACAAAAAAATCAAAAAAAAATAAAAACTTGAAATTCCAAAAGAGCATCAATTTGTGATTGTAATATAGGCATTGTTTTAAGTAATTTGTCTGTATATAAAGTCCTCAAAAGTCCATCATCTCTTCCACGTTTTACTTTACAAAAGTCAAAAGCACAGAGGCGGTAAGTATGGATTTTTTCAGAAATATATTTTCCATAACGGCGAACATGTGTTGCCATGTCATAACCTTAAAAATAAAGGGGGGATTTAGGATAAAAATAAATGAAAGACATTTTTGGCACAATTAAAAGTTTTTTTAAGAAAAATAAGAAAGAAAACTTATTTAAAAATCCAAAATTAATCCTACTAACTTTTTGCTTTTAGTCTATTTTTGTATTTTTTTCGACAAATTTTCTTTTTTTTTTTAATTTTTTGCTCTTCTGAATTCTTCCAATCATAAAAACTTTTTTATTTTATTTTGATTTTAAATAAGTATTAATACTTTTAGCTGAAAGAAAAGATTTAAATATATGAGAAAATTGTAAAAAATATTTAAAGATTAAAATTAAAATATTTTTATTTAAAAATCTAGAAAATCCTAATTAATATATTTACAAATTTTTTAAATAAATTGATAAACAATTAAATATTGGAGAACACTGGGTAACTATTTAGGCGAATTTAATATTTTTTATTTAAAAAAATTAATAAATAATCAAACCTGCAGCTATAGCATCACTTCCCAAAGTGGATTTATCCATAAAATTGGTCAAATTAAATGTTGTGTTACAAGAAGCCAAATATTGAGAGAAACGCTTTAAAAATTAAAAAATTAATTTTAAAAAATATTTAAAGAAAACCTCATTTCCATAACACATTAAATTTTGGATTGTAATTAATGCCTTTAAAAATAAAATAAAAAAATAAAATTAAAAAGAAAAAAACCTTATAAACAACAATCCAATTTGGATTTTGAGTCCTTTCAATTAATAAATTGGCCATTGATGGAATAGAAACATTAGGTTCATTAGTGCAATGAAGTAAGTCTGAATAAAAAATAAAAATTTAATTATAAATTGGGCAATTTTGCGGCCAATTTTTGCGGAAAATGCAAAAAGGATTATAATAGTGAATAAATTATCCATTAGTTTTAAATCCTCATTATTTGTTATTTTGACTTAATGTTAGTTAATTTTTCTTGTAAATTGAAAAATAACTCTGATCCTTCAAAGAAAAAGAATTTGAAAATTCAAAAAATAAAAATTAATTTGAAATCGATAATTTTAAAAATCGTTAAAAATGAGGCATGGATTCAAAGTTAAATTTTTCTATTTGATTTGATATTAATTTGTAATGCATTAGAAGCTAAAATAAGCGCATATGCAAGGTCAAAAGCTCAAAAAAACTAAAATAAGAATTAAACCAAAAAACCCCCGTCCGCAAAAATTAAAAAAATAATTTAAAAAAACGAACAGTCCAAATGTTTTTTCTTTGGTGCCATTAATTCTTCAGTAGTAGCTTTACAAATAGTTTTGCCTAATTGAGAACCAGCCAAAGAATGTTTGGCAGCATTTAATCGGTCAGTAATTGTTTGCCCTCCAGAAGTAAAAGGCATTTGGGCATGTGCAATTTTCTCGAGAGTTTGCATATTTTAAGATTATATAGAAGAGAAAATCACAGAAAATAAGAATAGGAAAGTCGACTAGTTAAATCTGAAAAGAAAAATTACTAAAATTTAATTTAAAAAATTTGAAAAAAATTAATAAAGCGTTAATTAAATTTAAATAAAGTCAACCCAAAAGATCAACAAGACACTGGAGTCTGAGTTTGTGGATTTAGTACTGACATCTCAAGCTTATATCGATAACGAAAAGCTATGCAGTTAGAAAATCGTGAAAAACTAATTTTAAAAACATTCAAAAGAAAAGAGAATGACCAGATCTAAACCGGTTTTTAGTCTTTTAATTTAATGTTCTTTTCTTTTTATTACTAGACTTTAACAGCAAAAGTTATGATTTATTATATTTTTTGATCTTGCAGTTAAAATAAAGAAAGTCAGCAAAAATGCAACGTAGATCAGGCGATGGTGAGTCACAAGATTTATTTTATTTTTATAAAGGTTCTCCATATTGTTTAGAGTTTCATTTTTATCAGAGAAATGAGAAAATTTTCCCGTCAGACAATTCACTGACTGGACGGTTTAACGCCATCTAATTTTTGTAAATGATACGGTATGAGAGAAAATTGAATTTGGGTTCTAGAATCAAGCTTTTTTAATAGAAACGGTTGCGCATCTATTTTTCAATCCTAATTGCTTCTATTGAAAAGTTTTAAAACATCTAGTAATTATAGCCCGACTTAAAAATGGAGAACATTTATTGGACAGAATTAACCTATCTATCGATGAATTTAGCTTAGAAAAGTATTTACATATTTTATAGGAAAAAGATGAAATCATTTTAACAAAAAAAAATAAAAAAATAAAAATAATTATGATGAGATATTTGAAGGGGACCTTCTTTCACACTCCTCTAGCACTGCAAAATAAAAATAAAATAAATTGCTTTGCTTTTTAAACATCAAAAAATATCAAAAAGTCTTTAAAATTGCCAAGGCAAAGAATAACTAGCTGGCATTAAAAAAATATGAGAAAAAAAAAATTTATTGGCAGTCTCTGTAAGAACTCATGAGGGAGAAAAATGCATATATTTATTTTTCATGTTTTGTGGACGCCCGCGGCTGTAAGAGTTGAATATATAAAATTTTCTCTTGACAAACAAGCAATGGCGGGAACACGTTGTGGGGGCTATTGAGGAAGTAAAGCAAAGGATCGATATATTTCCCATTCTTTTATTTTTACTTTCCATTTCCTTTTCTTTACGCCCACATTTTCTTTTATTTCGTGGCAGCCAAACAATTCTTTTGCTTCTTGAGCCCTAAAATGCCGATAAGGATTAAGCGATGAATAAGAAAAGAATAAAAGGGCAAGACTTTTATTTTGATGGAAATATATAGATATAGGTTTGGATTATTGAAACAAAATATATATATATATATATATTTTGTTTTTTTTTGTCATATAAAAAGTAAAAACTGACATTTTTATGAAAATGTATAAAGTATTATAATTGAAAACCTTTAAATAATAGTTGAATCACTTAATCCAAAATAGATTAACTATATTAATTTCAACCGGTCATTTGGTCCTTTCTAGTATAAAATTACACGTTCGTAAACCTTAAAGAGTTGACTCAAATATTTAACCGGATCCGAGATTTCGTGTTGTAGAGTTTTATTTTCTCTTCGGTTATAAAGGCACAGGGGATAGCGCAGCATAGATATAATATCCTCATCTGAGATTTCCTCAAAATAATAATTTTCAAGTTATTTTTTGAGACTTTAATTTTTATTTACCGTGTATAAGGATAAATCGCTTATAAGAGCACTCATCGATGTATAGGAAATATTTTAAAACAAGTTGACTTAATTTAATTTTTATTTATTAATTTTCAAGTTATTTTCACCGGAATTTTTTTTTCTTTCTAAAAAATATCAATACAAAATATATATAAAATTATTTAGTATAAAATAACGAAAATAAAAAAAATTGAGCGATATCTTTTTTGGCAAAAAAATTTATTTTTAAAATTCTCTCCATCTACTTAAATCCATTTGTGGAATTTCTGAACAAGAAACTAAAGGGCCAGTTCTAAATGCTTCTCTCGGAACAATTCTAATATCATCAGCATTATCACAAACTATTCTAGCTAATGATGAACGTCTAATCTCTGCTAACTGTGCTCTTGTAAATATTCCTGGATTTTCAAAGTAAAAGCGGTCGCCGTCTCTTGTACGAGCAAATTGAGGGCCAATCACACAGGCACTTTAAATTTAATAAGAATTTAATAATAAGTAATCAGAAAAGAATTCTATCTTTAAAGATTTAAGATGTTGTATTCGGGATAAATAAGAATTTGAGATACGAGGGAAAGTTAGGATAAATCAGAATGGAATATCAGAAAGAAACATGTACGGATGGATTAGAAGACATGGGATATCTAAGAATGTGGGATAAGATAGAGATGAAGAGGTATGTGATGGGATAACTAGAAGCCTGGGATACATGTGGGATAACTGAGAGTTTAAGAAATAGAAAAATTTCGGATAGCTAAGAATGTGAGATAAGATAGAGATTGATGCCAGAAGATAGTCCTTTAAGAAAGAGGAGATTTTTGAGACTTTGAAATAAAAATTGAGATTCTCTTGATTATTTTTAAAATCTTACACAGTAGGTCCAACAAGTCCTCTAACAACCGGATCTTCAAGTAGAGCACCAACAAAAAAGTCAATTTTATCTTTAAAAATATTTTCTTTTCATTAAAAATAAATTCATTCAAACCAGGAGATCCATAAACTCTTTGTAAATTATTTCTAGCTTCAACACTTAATATTTCTCTACTTAACTGTTTGAGGGAAAATAAAAGAAAATAATTTTGAAATTAAATTTAAAAAACATGATCAAAAGTTGTAGCTCCAGGTAATCCACAAAGTTGTCGAAAACGTAAATATGAAGGTAACTAAAAATTATTTTTGAAATTTTAGAGAATTTAGAGCGTTAAAATTTGCGGATAAAAATTCTGTCCGCAATTTTTGTCCGCAATTTTCATATTAAATTATAATTTAAATATTAAATTGTTTTTCGTACTCTTAAAAATTAATTTCCTTTTTAAAGTATTTTCTTTATTTTTATATTTTTGATGTAAAACTTACTCCATGATCCCGACCTCTTTGAATGTTAATTGTTCCTAAAATAATTAAAAGAAAATTTGTTTTTTTAAATATTCAAAAGAATTATTAAAATAATTTATTTATTTTTAAGTGAAGTTTATTACCTAAATCAGTTGTTCCAAACATTTGTTCTGTTACCTTAAAATTAATTAAAACTCCAAAAAATTATAAAAAATATTTTTACCGTTCTAGTCAACCTTTGAGGCCTTTTTAAAGGTTGTGACATCATTCCTCTAATTATTGGGTCTATTCCTCCTTGAAAAATTAGTCGGTCAGATTTTAATGTGCCATCTACAAAGGCAAAGCCCCCAAAAGGAATGGTTCTGTTGAAGGCGTCCAAACGTTGATAAAATTCCTAAAAAATTTTTGAAGATTTTTAAAGCATTTTTGACAAGAAAAATGTTAAAAATAATTTTTAGAAAATATTAAAATATTTTTAGAAATTCAAAAAAAGTTTAAAAAAATATTTTCCTTCTTCCCCCCTACTTGTATCATTCCATGCCCAAAGCGATAGGCACCCGAAGTAAATTCATTAGCTACTGTAGAATCAACATTTGGATCATATCCACGATAAGAACCAACTAAAAAATAATTTTTTAATTTTTCTAAAAATTACCAGTAGAAGCAAAAGATGACCCCAAAACTTTAGGTAAATATTCTCTATAACAGATTGCCTAAAACAATGAGAAATTAAATTAAAAATGTTTACAACTTGAATTTCTGCTCCAACAATTTTTCTTGTTTCTTGGAAAAGTCTGTCACCGTTCTAAAAAAATAATTTTTAATTAAAAGATTGTTTGTACTTTAAATTAGTGTTGCATGTTTTTGTTGTTTAGTTAAATATAATAAATTAAAACACAAAAACATCCTCCAAAAACATCACAAAAAAACATAAAACTTAACTAAAACTTTAATAAAACTTAATTTATAAACACAAAAATAAACAAACAAAATACAAAACTTTACTAAAACTTGGTTTATAAACAAACTAAACAAAACAAATTAAACTTGTTTTTACGCGCTTAAACTTTATGGGAATATAAAAACAACAGCAAAACATGTTTAATTAAAAAATAAACAAACAAACAAAACATCAACTAATTAATAAAAACAAAGGAATAAAACATAATTTAAAACAAAACATACAAAAACAACAAAAAACAACTAAACAAAATCAGAAATAAATCCAAACATATGAAAAATGTTTTAAAACAATTAAAACTTGCCCATTGAGGGTTAAGTCGTTGCAAACGTGAAGCAATTCTTTAATAAATTAAATTTTATTAAATGATAGCAAAAAATGTTCTAACCGATTATGTTCTCTTGTAAGTAATAAATGAAAAGAGGTAAGTCCCAAAAATAAATTTACTCTACTATCTCCAGCAATAAATGTTGCAGAACTTGAAATATTTTTTAATTAAATTAATTATTAAATTTTTTTTTAATTTTTTAAATATAATTACCAATCACCAGAATTACGGCATTTGGAGGAATCAAAAGGTAATAAACGCATTCTATAAATTAATAATTATTTTTTTAAATTAATTATTTAAATATTATTTTTTCTTTATTTTTTATTAACTTTATTAATTAAATTATTTTTTTAAAATTAATTTTAAAATTATTATAGTCATTTTTCTACTAAATTCTTTAATTTTTTTATAAAACATTTTTTTAAAAATAAAAAAATGTTTTTCAGTGATTTAGGTTTCTTCTAAGGAATTTTCTATTTTAATTTCTTTTTTAAATAATTTTTTAAATTAATATTAAAATTATTAATTCTCATTTAGAATAATAAATAAAGATATAGACTAAATATAAGAGACAGGGTAAAGTATAAGTAGAAATTAATTATGAGGATGTCTTATTTTATAATGAACAATAAGATTGGAAATTTCTTAAAAGACCTAAAACTCCGAAAAATATTTTAATTGGAGAATTTAGAAAAAAAAATTAACGAAAATATATTGACTTTATTAAATCAAGAATTTATTATTTACCCATTAAAATTATTTAATTTCAAAAATCCAGTAGATCCCTCTCTAAATTTATGTAAATCCCCAACAGAAGACCCATATATTGGAGATCCATCAATATATCCAGTATTTTCACTTAATTGCTGTCTTGGCTTTGTTCTGCCAGAACCACAAATTGGAGAAGAACGAGACACTCTCAAACAGCCATCAGCTTTGAAATTTGAATTTGGGTCTGCTGGGGCTAGAAATATTGCCATACACTGAAATTATGATTTTTTTAGAATTTTTTTTAATTTTAAAAATCTTACTCTAGAAGGTATATTCTGACAAACATTACATTTAGCAGAAGGTACCAAAGTAGTTTTTGCCATGTCATGGGACATAAATTGACCAAATTGCATTAATAAAGCATTATATTCTCCATGAACTACTTGCTAAATAAAATAAATAATTATTTAATAAAATTATTTTTTGAAAATAATTAAAATTTATTTTTTTTATGAAATTGAAATTTAATAGAGTTTAGAGGATTCTGGAAATTTTTTAAGTTACCTTTGCAGTAGATAAAACTTGTCGATTTATTTCTCTAGGACTTGGACGAATATTTGTTATTGAAGCTATTTAAATATTAAAAAATAATTCTTTAAAAAATAATTTATTTATTAAAAAACATACAAACAGGTTCAGACAATCCACCATCATATTCTGGAGGCATTAATCTTTAAATTAAAAAAAAATATTTAAAAATTAATTTCTCTCAACTTGCCTACTGTAAGGGCGAAAGGCTGCACCGCGTAAAGGAAACTTTAATTAAAAATTAATTATTTAATTAATTTTTAAAAGAAATACCTGAAAATTATTACAAGTTCCGTCCATTGTTCGAAAATGTAAATTATAACAAAGAGAACTAAAAAATACAAAAAATAAAAATAAAAATACAAAAAATTAAAATAAAAATACAAATACAAAAATTAAAATAAAAACTTACCGTTCACATTCTGCTTCATCTAATCTAGGAACACAAGCATTTGCAATGTTTGAACGAACAACTTGTTCTTGTGTTAGAGGGTGGCGACCAGAATTATCTATAAAAAAATACAAAATGTTTTGTTTAATGTTTTAATAAAAGTTGAGAATGTTTTTGTACAAGTTTAAAATTGTTTTTAAATTAAGTTGTAAAAATATGTTCGTGAAAAGGTTGAATAATGTTTTTGTTTATTTATTCAACTTGTTTTTATCCAAGTTGGAGAATGTTTAAATTCAAGTTGTAAAAAATGTTTTTGAAAGGTTGGAAAAATGTTTTTAAGTTAGTAGGTGGGAAAAAATGTTTTTATTAAAGTTTTAACAAATATTTATTTAAAACTTACCTTCTGTTGCAACAACTAATCTTTCTCTAATTAAAACTTCTGCAGCATTAGAAGGGTCTGCTTGTAATTGTCTACACCTTTCTATTGGATTAGAAACAAATGTTTGTGTAGTTGTTGTTGTTTGTGTTGTTGTTGTTATTGGAGGTGGGGGTGGCCTAAATGTTGTTGTTGTTTGTGTTGTTGTTGGGTGTGTTGTTGTTCGTGTAACGAATAAATGAGGAAATGTTTGTGGTTGTTTTGAATGTGTTTGGATAAAAGGATTTGTGGGGAAACGGAAAGGAAGAGTAGACGATGTTGGTCTTCGTGTAACAGGGGCTAAAAACAAAAAAAAATATTTTTTATTTAAATTATTTTAATTAATTTACGTCTTGTACAAGTTCCACAGGCTAATTGACAATTAATTACTAAAAAAATATTTTTTAAATTAATTTATTCATTTCCCCAATTAATTTACTCATCCATCCAGAATTACTTGCACATTCACCCATTGTAGCCCAAAATCTACACCATTCGTGTTGATCACAACACCCATTTAGACGACATTTAAAATTTCGCGTTATTGGGTTTTCATCACTTCCAAAAACTTTAAAAAGTTAAAAAAATTAAAAATTATTTTTTTAATTTATTTTTCAACGCCTGACAAATTTTATTTGAATAAAGAAGAAAAAAATTTTTTTTTTTAATTCCCAAAAATTATTTTTTCTTTTTTCCCTTTAATAATTTACAGTTACAAAACAAAACAAACAAAACAAAAAATAAACCTGTTGAGATTGTGCAAAACAAAATAAAATTAAAACAAATTGTTAATGTTTTTATTCTTTTATATAAACAATGTTTTTGTTGTTTGTTTAAATTAATTATTTTTTTTAAATGTTTTGATGAATGTTTTGCAAACATTGCAAAAATATATAATTAAAACCCCTTTGTTTAATTAAATAAATAAATAATTTACGGACAATTTTTGTGGAAAAAAATTGTCCGTAAAAATAATTTAAAAAGTCTAAAAAATTAATAATTTGAAATAAAATATAATTCCGATAAATTTGTGATGGAGAGAAAAGCTAATATTCTTTTTCCGAGGGTTGCAGGTATCAGCCTAATATCTAAACTAGTGTTCGGCGCCGAAAGCCGGACCCGTCACTAGCCGGAGTCCGGAAATATTTTTTCGCCGGCCGGGGGGTCCGGCATGTTAAAAAATCCAAAGTCCGGTCCGGCATGAGTTAACCGGACACTAATCTAAACGTTTGCTTGCCTCTTAAAAATTCCATGAATTAAGAAAAAAATATTTAAAAATAAATAAAATTATTTTTTAAAGTAAATATTTATAATTGAATGTTTAATTTTAATATTTAAAATGTTGGGTAAACTGCACCTATTTAATAATTAAATTATTTTTAAAATTATTTTTTATAAATCGATTTATCAAAAAATTAATTAAAAGCAAAAGAAAAATTTTTTCAAAAAAAAATTTTTTTCATTTAATTTATCAATAAAAAATGCGCGAATAAACTCAGAAGAAATGTGTATTTTTGTGCTATTTACACTGAAAAATTTGAAGAAGTAAAAAAGAGAGGGAACAAGCCAAAAAATGCGAGAATTGTTTAAATTAAATAAATATTTAAAAAAAAGTTTTGTAATGTAACTGAGGGACATTTGGGCGCAGTTATTACACCGTTTAGGCGCGAATAATTATAAAATTGTTAAACAAAAAGATAAAATTGTGAAATTTTGCAGAAATCATCTTAATACTGTTATCTAAATTCTTTAAAAATTTCATAAATTTTGGTTTGGTATTTCAAAAGTTATGGTGAAAAATAACAATGGTACATTAAGAAGCAACTTTACGCCGAAGCTTATAAAATAAATAAATAAATAAATGAGCACCTAAAATCGTGAAATTTTGCACTTACATACTTTATAGTGTTATCTAATATCTCTAAAAATTTCATAATTTTTGATTAATTATTTTATGAATTTTGATTAAAAAATCGAACGGAAAATTTTAGAGGGTCAATTAAGGAGTAAATATTATTTAGATATTTTCTAATATTTATTTAAATTTTGTAATTTATAGAGGAGGTAGATAAATAATTAAATTTATTTAAAGTAAAATTTCACTTAAGTTCTCACTTGTTTGTTTTATAAAAACGATCGCACAAGTGTTACTTTTGCGCCCAAATGTGCCAAATTGTAAAGAAAAAGGAGGAAATTGGACGGAAAATTAAAAAGAAAAAAAGCTTTATTTAAATAAATAAATATTTATTTTAATATTTTTCTCCCAAAAACTCCAAATTTTGAGTTATTTTATTTTAGTTGCGCACAATCGGCAATTTCCGGGGTCATTTCATTATTTTAAAAAATTCGGAAAATAAAAAGAAAAAAAAGAAAGAAATTGAAGCGCAACTAAAATTTTCCTTTTCTTTTAAAGTTGTCATCACAAAAACTGAAGGCGACAACAAGAGAAGAAGGTGAGGAAATGAGAGTGGGAAAAATTGTAGTAAAAAGTTGCAAAGAAAAAGGCTAAAATTCTCGAAATAAAAAATAATTTTGAAATAAAATAATAAAAATAATAAAAAAGCTTTATAAAATTAAAAAGATAATAATTTTGAAGAAAATCTATGTAAAATTCAGTGCTTTTAAAATTGAATGTTAAATCTAAATTTCCTATAAATTCAATAGAAAAATTTTAAATCTTTCCCAAATTCAATGATGGTTCAGTGGTTTAATGCTCAGGCTAGTAAATACAACTAGAGAAATATGGGCGAAGTTCGAATCATTTCGATGGTAAAATATTTTAATAAACATTTGAAACACTTTTTATTTTAGATTTAATATTTTTAACTGAAAAAATGATTCAGAAAAAAATATTCCTCCTTTTTAATAATTATTTTTATTATTAAAAATATATTTATTTAATAATTACGAATTAGCGGAAATATTAAAAACAAATTAAATGAAGGGGAAAGATTATATTGCTTTCTCTTTCTTCTGTTCCAAAAAATACAAAAATATATAATTAAAAAAAGGAAATAAATTGTAATGCTCAAACACACACACGTATATATTTTCGCAAATAAATCAAAAACGTAATCAATTGTGGCCCCCCACAATTTTGTTGTGGCATTTGCGCGGCTTCTTGGGCAACGTGTTTCGTTGAGAGAAATAAGAGAAATAAACCAAAAATGTGAATAAAATAATTTTAAAGAAAGGCGTCAATTAATGAAAAAAAAGGAGAAAATATATAGGGTGAAAATTAAGCAAAAATGAAAGGGATGGAGAGGGTCTTTTTTTAATGCCCTTTGCTCTATTTGATTAGAGCTGACGTTTTTGATAGGAATTAAATAATTAAATATAAATTGTTTAAAGGCAATAATGATTTACAGCATTCTTTTATGTTTTTAGAGGTGAGAGATATTTTAAATAAAATATATAATTTATTATATTACGGAGGATTTTAACGTCTTTTTCTCTTTTAATATTCTCCTTTGTCTCCAGAACTTTTAGTGTGGCATAGGTTTCCCAGGTCAGCTGAATTTTTTTTATGGAAAGGTAAGGAATGAGAGGGAATAAAGCACAGGGAATTGAAGCTGCTTTGAAGGGTAGTGGGGAAGTTCTCCATTAAGCTTCATGAGAGAGGAAAACCGTAGATTAGAGCCAGAAAGTCTGTTGACCAAAGGAAGTTTGAATATGGAAATTGTTATAGTTTAATGCAATTTAAGCAATAAAATTAATTTATTTATTTTTGTAATTTATAATTTAATTTTATAAAATTAATTTAAAAAATAAATTAACTAGTTTTTATATTTTAGCCAGTTTAACCAAAAATGCGAGTTTCTCTTAAATGAAATAATGACCTTGAAAACTAATTGCAAATAAGACGTATAATGTAATTGCTAATCGACTGACTAATAAATATATTTAAATATAAATAATACAAATAGCTAAATAAATTATTTGAGTTAATTAAATAAAAAAAAATATTTTAAGATTTTTATAAAACCGAGGAAATAATTTTTTTTAAATCTTTAAAGAAAACAAACAGATAGAGATATCTAAAAGATATAGAAAATTAATTTTTAATAGACAATACAATTTAGAGGTAGGAACTGTGGTAATTAATGTCTGGGTCAAACTCTTATAATAAATTTTGAAAAAATACACGTACCGGCCAAACCTGAAATTAAACTGGGACTAGGAAAGCCAAGAAAAATCAGAAAAAAATCAGAAAAATCAGAAATCTGGAATCTGGTAAATAACAAGTCCGTGTTCACCAGGGCTGGGCAAAATCAAATTTCAAAAAAATATAGTGGACAAGAAGAGACTGGGAGAAATTAAAAGGACTGGAAGAATTTAGTAATTCTAAAGGGTAGAGGGTAATATTATAAATTTATTTTAAAACAAAAATTATAGAAAATAAAAAAGAACAATATTTATCTCATTTAGAAAACCCTCTTAAAAGAGAGAGTTCACAAATCGGCCTGTTCCTCCCCTCTTTATGCCCCGATCCAGTCAATTTCTATAAATCGTCTTCTCCCCTTTTTTTCTTTTAAGCATTTCCGCGACATTTATTTTTCCTCTTCTTCCAGACGTTCTTTTAAAAAAGAGAAAAAGAGACAGATTCACTTCCCCCTTTTCCCTCTTGAACAAATAAATAATATTTTAATACAATTGTCGGCCCGCGCACCATTTGATTATATTGCCGCAGGCAATAATAAGCCTAGAAGCACATAAATATTTTTTTATAAATTATAAAATTATTGTTCTATATAAATATAAATTATTTTTAGCGGTGAAAATTAAAAGAAGAAAATTTTAAAGATTTGTAGATAAAAAATGAATTTTATTTTTTAAAATGATTTTTGAGAAATATTTTATCTCAAAAAAGTATATACCACTCTCATAAATAGAAAAAACTTTACATTTCGAAAATGACAAGGCCAGACTCAAATTAATAGCAAACCTAAAGGTTTAGGCTTCAAAAGGATTGGGTAGAATCCACCAAGGGACGAAAGAGTCTCGACCAAATAGTAGTTTTTGGGCCAGAACTCTTTTGTTCTTGCATCAATCTAAATAATTCTTATATGAAATGAAAGCTCTGGATGTGCTGGTTCTTTTTTCCAAAGAAATTGTTAAAAGTCCTGTCATTTTTTAAATTTAAATGCTGTTAATTGTGGAAAATCGTGATTTTTCACATTTAACCGGCTATAAATTTTTAAACGATGAAAGGAGGAAATTCAAATTGTATGAAAAAGAATCAAGAAATTCAGAGCTTCCGTATGGTATAAGAATTTCATGGAAAGGTTCGAAATAAAGAAAGTTATGGCATAGAATAATTTATTTTTATTTAAGTCGGCGATACTCTATTGAAGAGCAAGCCTAAACCTTTAGGTTTGAATTAAAACTTTAATTAAGCTTAAATTAGCAAAGTGGACAAAAGAGTCTCAACGACCTAGTTTCTGGGTAATTTTTCAGAAAGAATTAAATTAAGAATAATTAGTGGTGTTGAGGCTTATTGTTAGAAAAATAAAATTTAATATTGATATGTAATAGGTTAAAAGTTCAGGATGTGCCATTTTCAATTTAAAAAATTATATAAAATATTAAATGCCTTTATTTTCCAAAAATATATAAATCTGTCTAAAATTTAAAAAATAAATTCTACAAAGTGTGTGAATTGTCTGGAATGTGCCAGGTAATAAATAAATAAATAAATAAATAAATACAAATATAAAGATGAAATGTCATCAAAAACAAAAAAAGAAAATGAGTACATTATAATCAAGGCTGTGCAATAGTTTTTAATAAAAAAAATCAAATAGACTGAAAATAACTGAAAGATTCAATAAATCACAACCTTAATTTTAATGGACCATAATTTTACAAGAAAATATTTTTTGAGCTTTTTTTCTAATGAAATCTACTAATTTAAAGTTAATTAAAATCTGATTAATTTATTTGTTTAAAAAATCTGTCATTTAAGTGTAGAAAATGCTGATGGCCTAAAGCTTTGTTCTCTAACAACAACTGGAAGAACTCCTGGACCTCTTTCAGAAATATCAGAAACTCCATGTCTTGATGATCTTGTCCTTCGCCAATACCAAAGAAATGCAGAGAGAACACCCAAAGTTAAAACTCCTGCCAAACCTAATGAAATTGCTGCAATAAATCTCCAAAATCGTGCTCTGTCTTCTTCGTCCTTTCTCTCTTTAATTACCAAATCAGAGTCAACAACATTAATGTCATATGGAGAAAATGTTGATAATTCTGGTTGTTCAAATTTTGGTAGTTTTAATAAAATCTCTTCAACGGTCATTTTGTGCTGAAAAAAAAAAGATTAAAAAATATTTATTTGTTGAAAGGAATTGAAATTCTTAGGAGAATAACAACAATCTCATGTCTAAAAGGGAATTGATCTTTTAAGGACATCCAAAAGAACAAGTATATTCCTTTAAAAAGACAAAGAATTTATGGAAAAGGTTGGGAGAATTGATTTTGATTAATTGAAAACCCCAAACATTCCCAAAGTTCCTTTTAATTATTAAAAATTAATTTTAAAAAATGCTCACATCTCTGCTAAGAGAAGCCAAAAGTTTATCAAAATTGTCTTTAATATGTTGTTGTAAATCCAAAGGTAATTTAGTAAAATCAGGCATTTCTCCTCTCATAACTTGTTTAACAACTTCTGGTTGAAGTTTACTTAAATTGTAATTCTTTGGAAGAAGTTGCATCATTTGAATAACTTTTTGAGGTAACAAATCAGCAATTCCAGTTGTTGAAGTATTAATACCTTCTAATGTACCAATTGGGGCATGTTGAGTATAATACTCCTTTAAAAATATTGGAAATTTTAATTTTTCAGGGAAGAGGTTAAGATGATGGGGACTCAAGAATTTTCTGAAGTCCCAAAGGGATTCTCTTCTCCGAAGACCAAGACGGGGACGAGGGTTGTGATGGATGCGGGAATTTGATTTTATGAAAAAAGAATCAGTCAAATAACCGGGGAGTAAGAAGAACGAAAGGAACTCGGCTTCTCAAGTTCCTTTTAGGTCACAGACCAATAAAAAAATTTTTAAAGAAGATAAAACAACCTTAATAACATTTGTTTGTTCAGTTGTTAAATGTGGAAGTGATTTCCCTTCAATAACACTCTGAACGAGTCCATGAGGCAATTCAGATATTGGTCTTAATATTCTGTTTGTAGTATTTGTATCAACTGTAACAGGAACGTCAGAAGTTGGAATTCCTTGAGCATGTGCTGCTGCAACATATAATCTTTGCATGTACTGCTTGACAATGTTGTCGAGAGTTTCACGAGGAATTCCTGGGATCTGGCCTCCTTTAAGAACGTAGCCAACAATTGAAGGATTTAACTGAAAAATATTACTTTATTTTCGATTAAAGAGATTGATTTTTATGTCGCCAATAATTAAGACGAGATAAAACAATAGGCTAAAATTAATTCAAATCCAACTTCCCCGTGTCAATGAGTATTAATAAAAAATTTTCTCAATATTAATTCCCAACCTTGCTAACATCAACATTTCCAAAACCAGGCACATTAACAATTAAACTTGGAATTGACGAAAGTAGTTGGTCTACATCAGCGGTAGATGGAGGGACGCCTGAAGCAAACTTAACCAACGGCTCAGAGAACTTTAAGAACAAAAATTTCTTATTAAAAAATTCCTCCCAAAAAATAAACCTGATCTATAGCTGTATCAATTCCTCCTCCAACATTTCCTCCAGTCTTTTGTTTTCCAATTGTTGATGGATTTAAATTTTGAACAAATTCCATTCCTGGCAAATTTCTAATTTCTGGAATATTTTTAGTAAATGTGTTGAGCATTTCAGATCCAATTTGTGATCCTGCCCTTTGCTGACCATTAGCCATAAAATTAGCCAAGAAATTCCCTGCTGCTTCTGCTGCCTTATTTTTATTTACATTTTGTGGTAATCCAGGAATGTTTTTTAAAGAAGTTTCAATTAAAGATTCTGTCAAATTATTTCTTTTAATCATTAAATCTTTTAGACGAGTTCCTCTTTTATCTTCTGGTGAAGCACAACGAATTTCAGGTTGGTCTGGAACAAAAGTTCTAACTTTGTTTCGAACAAGCCAGTCAATAAACCAATCTAATTTGTCATCACAACGAAGAGAATTTCCTTTAAAAAAATTAAATTTGATGGGGAAATTTTGAAACCGTTAGGAACAGAACCTTAACTGGAACGTAACTAATTTTGAAAGGTTTGGGGATAAGAATTAAAAAATTTATTCCTAGAGATAATGACAGCACCATAGCCCAAAAATTAATTTACTTTTTTCACAAAATTAAAAAAAAACTAACCATGAAGTAACAAAGTATCAACCTTCCAATCAAAAGCACCTTCTTCAATTGTTTCCAATTTATTATTGTTTAATTTAAGTATATGAAGTCTTTGAAGTGGAGCAAAAGTTCCAGCCTTTAAATGAGTCAATTCATTATGGCTCAAATCTAAAGAGACAAGTTCTTGAATTGATAGAAAGGATTCACGGCTAAGGTTATTAATTGAATTGTTTCGAAGTATTAAATCTTTTAAATGTTTCATTCCTTCAATCATTCCTCTTTCTGAAATTTAATTAAATTGTTGTAGGTAAAGGCTCCAAATTTTATAAAACGTAATAAAATCAAGGGGAACGGGATTTTGAAATGTGAAAATAAGACATGAAATTGAGCCAGAAAAACCAGAAATTTCCAATCCAAAAAAACCGGAAAAAAGATAACGGAAAACAGGTCCGTCTAGCTTTTAATGAAAAAAAATTGTACAAATTAATTTTTAAAAATTAAAAAAATCTTCCTACCAATATTAACAAGTCCATTATCAGCCAAATTTAACAATTCCAATTGGTCCAAAGCGTCAAAACTGTTACGAGCAATTGTTTCAATTTGATTACCAGAAAGTGAAATTTTTTGTAAATTTGGATTGGAAGAGAATGCTAATGTGTTGATTGAACCAATTCTATTATTATCTAGACGAACCTCAATTAATTCATTCATGTCTTTAAATGAAGGGATCTAAAAAATAAAAATTGTTAAATTAGAAAATAAAAAAATATTTTTATAATTTTGAAGATGATGGAATTACCCCTCTTTTAAGACTTTAAAAAAATCCTTTGGAAGACTCCTCAAAATCATCAATATTTTAAGGGAAAAGGGCCATTTAAAACTATTATAAAAAAATTATTTTTAAATAAAAGAGGAATTCTTATGTTAATAAGTAGAGAATTACATAAAAGAGTTAAATCGTTAATGAACTTACTCAAAGGAGAAACATTTTCATTCCATGTTTTCCCTTCCTATTTTTTAACTTCCGCCCCTAAATTTCAAAGCCCTTTATAATTTCTCGTGTCAGAACTTTTTTTTATTTTGCTTGATCAAAGTATTAAGGAACCAATGAACTTATTTTTAAAAAATTATTTTAAAACAAAACCTGATTGAATTCATTTAAACTCAAATCAATCAATTTTAATTCTTTAAATCCTTCCAAAGTTCCAGGTTCAAAAGTCGAAAGAGAATTGTTTTGAAGTAACAAAATTTGTAATTTTGGAACATTCATAAATCCATTAGGCACAATTCTTTTTAATTTATTATTTTGCATTCGAAGTTCCATTAATTGTGGTAAACTCATAAAATGCATTGGACCAATTTCTTCTATTAAATTTCCAGCCAAACTTAAATATTTAAGTTCTAATAATCCTCTCAAAGCAATTATTGGAACTGAAACAAAACAATTTTGACTAAGGTCGAGTAATTCCAAAACATTCTTTTGATCAGTAAATGGATGACTAAAAATTAAAGATTAATTTTAGAAATTTTTTAATTAAGAGAGTAAAATAATTTTTCGCGGACATCCGCAAGTTTTTTAGTTATTTTTTAGATAATTAGGTAGAGTTGGGACAAACTGTCATCTTTATGGATATTACAAAATTTCCCCATGATCAGAAGGAAAGACAAAAACCTTTTAAGTCAAAAATTTTAAAATGAAAAAGAGAGGGTATTTACAAGGAAAATAATTTCCCCCACTCCAAGAAATGTTCCCTTCACTCTTCCGTTTATTTATTTTTCATAATTTTATTTTTAATTTCCAAATTTTTTAATTTTATTTCTTTTAATTTCTTCCATAATTTAATCAACACAATCTCCCCTCCATTCCTTTACTTTACGGAATATACTAACAAATAAGTAATTGACCCAATCAATTGTTGTCGGAGTAGTCATCAATAAACAAATCTTCACATATCTTCACAATATTGACGAAAAGCGAGGAGGGGGAAAAGTCAAGCATTGAATAATTTAGAAGGGTAATAGGTACGAGAAAAAAGAGATTTCTTTTTTTTTCTAAGGATTGTGAAATAACCGAGACAAAAATTGGGTCAAAAAGAGAGAAGTGAACAACATTAAAAAAGTAATTGTTTGATTGCGCTGCCCAATCATATTTTTGGTTGGAAGATCGTTTTAATAAGACAAAAAAAGAGAGAAGTTGAAGAAGAGAAGGGGGACACAAATATCAAATAAAAAATCTAAAAGGAAAAAAAGATGTGAAGATATGACTGTCAAGAAGGGGTTATTGGGTAAAATGAAAAAAAGGTTAATTTTTAGTTGAATTAACAATGAAGGTTATATCAAATAATTAGATTAATTTTATTAAAAAATAATGTTTTTTTTTAAAACTAAAAATAAAAAAACAAATGATCTAGATAATTGTCTTAAAGCGGAATCTTGTAGTAGAGATGATAATTAAATAACTAAAAATCTAAAAAACTTAAAAATACTTGGACAGGAATGGTGGAAGAGGATAAACTTTCAAATGAAAATACTTGCCGTGTGGGACAAAAATTTTTTTAATAAAGACTCCAATCCAAAGTCTTACATCGAAAGTCTTATTTAAAAAATTAAAAAGAAAAACTTACATAAGAGAACATATTTGATTTTTCCTGAGTCTAAGTTGTTTTAATTTCTTGAATCCAATTAAAGAACTGTCCGGAAACTTTTTTAATTCATTCACATTTAAATTCAACGCGACCAAATTCTTAAATTTTGACAATTTTGGAATAGAGGAAAGAGAATCATTGAGCAACCAAAGTTCTTCTAAAGAATTTGGAAGAGAGTCAAAAACATTTGGAGACATTTGATTAATTTGGCAATTTGATATTTCTAGACTTCGAATCTAAAATTTTTTTTTAATTTTCTTAAAATTAAAAACAAACCGATCCAGTGGCACAGTCAAAAGTTTGATCACAAATCCCACAATCGCCAATCCCCCCACAAAAATCAAAGTCGCCAGAGCAGTTTTGAGTTTTGTTGGCCAAGTCAATAGGCAAGTTTTGAGTTTGAGGTTTGCAAAGTGGCAGTTCAAGAAAGGTCATCATTAGTAAGGTAATTAAATAAACTTTGTTCATCTTTGGGTAGTTAATAAGATAAAAGTCTTCTAAAATTAAAAAAAATTTTTTTAATTAAACGATGATAAACTATGGAAATATAAATTGTTAAAGAAATGTTTTGAGAAAAAAAAAATAAATAAAAAACTATCCGTATCATAAAATTAAATTTTTAAACCCCCACCAAGAAACTTCCGGATAAGGACGTTTCAGTCCCGCCGGTTCGGTCCCTGGGCCCTTTTTCGGGCCATAACTTTTTTAATTTTCATCCAATCTGCGTGATTCATATATCAATCTAAAGCTCTGGATGTAAGGATCATTTTTCCCAACAGGGTTGATCTGATCAGATCATCATTTGAAAAGTTACAGACGTTTAAATATCGAAAATCACGATTGTCCGGACTTATTAGCTCGTAACTTTTTAAATATTGATCGGATCTGATCAGTTCCTTTGGGATAAAGAATCAACACATCCAGGGCTTTCGAATGATATAATATTTGTTCGAAATAGTTCGGGCCCAAAGAAGTTATGGCCCGAAAAAGGGCCCTGGGACTGAACCGGCGGGACTGAATCGTCACCTACCCAAAGCAAAGGAACGGGACGATTCAGTCTCGCCGTGGTATCGCCGTTTCAGTCCTGCCCCGCTATGTATGAAACGACCAGACTGAATCGTTCCTGTTATCTCATTTAATTTAATTGAGTCTAACCTGATTAATTTCTGTTTGTGCTTCTCTGCACATTGGAAGGTAATTTAGTTGTTAAATCACTTGCATATTTTGATGGATAAAGGAAGATTTAAAGAGAATAATTTTTTTAGATAATTTTTTGAAATTTTTCTGGGTAATTTTTTTGAATTTCTTATATTTCTCAAAATCAGCGCCAGAGGGAATAATGAATAAAATGACTGCTAGGGAAAGTTATAGGCACTTCTCCTTTTTGTATGAACGGATTTTTCAGCGTGCGATTTCTCTTCTCATCGACGCTATAGCAGTTGCCCGCCCAAATTGGGTCATTTTTGTGATGATGGACAGTCCGGCGACTCTCTACGGGCGATCCTACAACAAAGCCCCATTATATATCTCTTCTTTCTTTCTGACGTATATTCACAAATCTGCAAAGGGAAGGAAAGGATCCGGCTGCCACAAATTTCACTCTTTTGCTCATTCCTCTCTCCTTTTTATTACTTTCCACTCTCCCTTTCTAAATTCTGCGTAAGGGAAATTCGCTTCTCGAAAAATTCTCTGGGAATGTTGTCCACTTGGAGATTTATAAATAAAATTAAAAAGAAAGCTTTTAAAAAAGTTTTTTAGAAGCAAAAAGTGGAATTTTATAAACAAAGAGAATCGCAAAAAAATCAAATGAACATTCTCACAAATCAATTTTAATGTGCTTGGAATTTAATAAATTTTCTAATAATTTTGAATTAAATAAACAACTTATTTTAGAAAATAATAGGACATGAAAGGACGAGTTAACGACCCCCAAGCCTGTGTAATTTTTTATTTATTAAAAATTTCTTAAAAAATTTTTTAAAGTTTTTTCAAACAAAACTGGATAAATCCTAAATCATTAATCCTCTAAATCAGTCCTCCTCCTTAAAATTGGTCTTATAATTTTAAAAAAATTCAATTTCTAATAATTAAAATTAAAATATTCAACAATTGATTATCTCAAATCCGATTAAATATATATTCAATTATTAAAAGTTTTTTCAAACAAAACTGGAAGGCAAACAAAAAAGGATTTTCTTTTCTTTTGTAAAAGTGAAATCGCCACAAGTATATTTACAATAATATTTCCAGTTTATGCTAACAAAGGAATATTTAGAAAATTTTCATTGAAATAAATCCTGTTTAAATCAATATAAAATATATTGAATATTTATTTATGCTTTTAAGTGAAAGAGAATTAAAAAATAAGAATTTAAAAAAATTAAAAATCTGAATAAAACCAATCAATTACAGGCCCAGGAATTAATTTCTTTCGCATTTTTACACTATCAAAAATTGCTTCTTGTTCAATATTAAGCATTACTCGTCTGAAAAAGATGAAATTATTTTTTTAATTTAAATTTTGAAGAAAGCAAAAATATTTCTAAAAATATAAAAAAATTTTACAAGGCTATAATAAAATGTAAAAAAATTTTTAAATAATCCGAGCATGGATTTGAGGAAAAATAAATATTTATAAGAAAAAATCTAAAAAAATATTGGTAGAAAACTAAAAAAAATTCGTTAATGAAATTGGGGAAAAAATAAAGAATTTAATGAATAATTAAAAGATAAGAAAAGCCGTTTCTATGAAGGTAAAAATTAAGAATACTTTTATTAAAACAATTCATATAGGTTTACCCATTATTTTTTGAATTATAAAATAAATTTTTGAACATTTTTAAATTAAAAACCTGTAAGGAAGTTGTCCATTATCTACTTTTTTAGCAATCACCAAAAGGTCCAAATCAACCAATTCTTGTAAATCTTTGTAGAGAACAATATCAGATACTCTCATTGAATTTTTATTTTCATTAGAAAAACGATAATATTCTTTAAAAAATTAGAAAATAATTTTTTTTTAATTAAAAAAAACCGTTAATAATTTCTCTATAATTAAATTCACATATTCGATTATTTCTTCCATCCAATTTGGCAACACAATTTAACAATATTAATTGACGAACACTTAATTCTGTTAAAAAATAAATATTATTTGAATCTTTAAATTTTATAAGATTATTTGTTACGGGACCATTAGTACGCAAAAAACGTCCCTCGGGATCAATATCAGCAAGTTTTATCCGCAAATTTCATTTAAGGATTGAAAACGGACCAAAAAAGAATTTTCGACTAAAAAGATTTTTGAACTAAAAAGCTTATTTTATATAATTTAAATGATTTATTTAAATGTCCATCACTTCTATGGCCTAACAATAAGTAAAAAATTGCGGACTGTTCCGCACAAAAAAATTAAATAAACCCATTAACTGTTTAGCAATCTGTTTTGTTCATTTTCACATAAAATAGCTTCCAAACAGTAATTTAAAGACGAAACAGGATCTGGCATTTTTCCAATTCTTGTATAAACCATTTCATAAAGTGCTACAAGTTTTTTAAGCCAAGCAATCATTCCAACCCTTTCAAATAATTTTTGGAGCATTTTATCAATAGAAGACTCATTTTCTAATTTCTTTGATTAAAATATTATTAGTGTTTAAGAAATAATGAAAGCGATTTTTTTTGTCGCAAAATTATCATAAATAGAAAATTTTTAAATTACCTTTATGATGTTTTTCGGTATTTGAGTATATCGAAGAAGTTGAAAAAAACCTGATTTAAATTCTTCAAGGGGAAGTTGAGCATTAAAATAAATATAAATCTTTGAAAGTCTTGAACGGACACGTTTTTCCAATATAGATAAACCATTCTGAAAATTTAAAAAATAATTTGGAATTTAAATTTTAAAACTATTTTTTTGGACAATCTATTATCCTCGGAAAAAAATTATTAAAATAAAAAATAAAACCTCAGTATTTCCAATAAGTATTACAAACCAAGGAAGCCTTTGACAACCATTTAAAAGACTATACAAAAATACTTGATTATTCTTTTTAGCAAAACTTTCAAAATGATCAACGACAAAAAGAATTTTATTATTCTAAAAAATAAATAAGAATAAAGTCTAGAATTAAAGTTAAAAAACTAACCGATTCAATAATTTCTTTTTTATATTTTTCTTCATCAAAATTCCCTATATCCAATCCATGTTTTTGTAAAATTTTGGCACTAGCAGCAAAACTACTACATTTTTCACCATCTGCATTTACGATTCGAACATCACTTGGGATAAAATGTCGTTTAATTATTTGATCCAAAACAAGAGATTTTCCTGAACGTTTTCGCCCACAGATTAAACATGAACCGCCTAAACCAGTTCGTCCAAATTCTAAAAGAATTTTCTCTAAATGCCTGAAAAAATGAAAGTTAGAAAATAATATAGATAGAAAAATGGTCATAAAAATAAAACCTCTTACTTTTGTTGTTCATCAAGGCCAACTATTGCATCAGCAAGTTTTTGATTTGGAGATTCCATGTAATCAAATGTTCTAGAAAAAATATGTTACCAATAAAATTTAAAAGAATTTCAAATTTAACGTTTCCGTCTAGACCAAACGTAAGTTTATTTTATAAAAAATTAAGTTCGATTTTACATTGTAAAACTTGCCACTTTGAAATCGACAAGTGTGACGTTTTGTCGCATTTTGCCCGTGATGACATTCTTTAGTTTGACATTCTGTCGAATATGAGATTGAAAAGAATAAGGCGAGAGATAAAGAGAAAAATTTAAATAGAGAGTGTGTAAAGTTTGTAGACAAACAAAAGTTTTGTTAGGTTATCTTTAAATATTTTTGAAATTTTTTCTTGTTCCTTTTTTAGTTTTATTTTTCAAAATTTATTTTTAATTTAAAGAATGAATTCTCTATTTTTTGCTAATATTCTTAATCCTTGTTGTTCTCGTTCATTTATTCAATCAACAATTTATTTAAATAAATATATTTTACCAACAACATCTTCATTTATATTTAAAAGGTTTTATTGTCAACAAGACAAACCACAAATGTATCATCTTGAACATGTTCAAAAAAGACTAGAATTTACGGTTTTTCCTTTAAAAAATTTTTAAAAATTATTTTTTAATTTTTTAGACCCCATTAATGTTCAAAATGAGAATGGATTATACATTCCTTCGAAAAGATGTATTTTTAGATGATCAAATAATGGGAGTTACAAGAAGGTTTATTTTTTAATTTTGAATTTTTTTATCGTTCTTTTAGTGGCCTTTTTGAGATTATGCAACATTTTGGTACAATAGCTTTAGTTGGGAATCTTATACGTGCTAATATAGATACTCAGGTTCATTTTTTATTAATTTTTAGTGAACGGGATTTTCTTAAATAAAACTGGAGGATATTTTTTAGTCTTTTTTCTGGTCCTAATGAGCCCGTTATAAAAATCTTAATGTTTTTAAAAAAATGTATTCACAAACATTTTACAAAAGAAAAAGTCCACAATATTTTTATTATTAGATTTCTAAGTTTTCTTGGAAAAATAGCCTAGAATTTAATTTAGAATTCCTAGCCCTTTGATGTTCTTATCCTTTTCCGTTATTTTTTTTAATATTTTCTCTTTTTCAGTTATTTCTAAAATTATTTTTTTTCAATTTAGGCACTCAATATTGTACCTATATTGGAGGATGGAACAGTCAGGCTTCGTTGGCGATTAGTTTATCATAATTGGATCGATTATTTTAGTTTTAAATCTGACAAAGAAAATGTATATTTTTTAAATTCTAAAATTCCTTAACTGCTTGAAAAATTTTTCTGAGAATATTTTTTTATTTTATTATCCATTTTATATTAAATTCTTTCTTTCCAAAAATATTTAAAGTCTGGGACATTCATGACAAAATCTAAATTCGAGTTTTTTACAATAAGAAATACTCCTGATTTTCGATCGTCCAGAATTTTAATAAAATCATTAAATTAATTGATTTTTTATTTTAGGAAAAATGGTACGATGGATATTCTGTAAGTTTTAAAAATTTTTTAAATTAAAGAAGGTCCTTTTTGCGGATTTTTTCCTTATTTTCTTTTATTTCTGATTGTCTGTGATTGATTGAGTCCCAAAAGTAAAATGATAGAAATATAGGAAAAAGTCCGGCAAAAAAGGTCCGGCAAAAAAGAAACTAAAAAAGGCTTCCTTAGTTTCAAAAATATTTTAATTAAATTTTCTTTTAAAGATTTTCTATGTTGATGGTGATGGTTTAGTATATAAATTTACTTTACAAAAAACAATGCCAGATGATGAATCTTCATTAGAAAAATTTAAAGGAACAAAAGATTTTGTTAAAAAAGTTGTTACACAAAATGTAGCAAATTATAAAAATAAAACAACAAATTAATTAATTAAAACAGCTCAATAAAAAAAAATTAATTTTCTTTTATTTATTGTTTTTGTTATTTAAAAATTTTTTTCTAATTATAAAAACATTTTTTTAATTTTTATTTCTTTTAATTAAAGGTTTTATAAACCAAAAAAATTACTTTTTAAAATTTATTTTTTTAAAATTTATTTTTCATATATTTCATTTTTCAGGAGATTGGGGTCCTTTTCAATATTTTTCTAAAAACCTATGGATATATAATGGGGAACCTGGCTAGTTTGAAAAAGTTTTTCACCAAAAGACAAAAGAATTCCCTAAAATTCAATTAATTGTCTTTTCGGTGAATTATCTAAAAAAAGTTTAATTTTCTAGATAATAAAATTTTAATCTCGTCTGGACTGTTTGGACAGTTTTCAAAAATAAAATTAGTGGAAAATTTCAATCTTTCAAATTAACATTTCTTTGTTGAACATATGTGGTTTGTGAAGACTTTAAAATATTTTATCTTTTCGATTAATTTAGAAAAAAAATATTTCCCACTAATTTATCATAGACAATTAAATTAACAGTTTAATTTTATCAAAATATCCAACCCAAAAGATCACCCCTCAAAAATCAAGAATTTTAGGGTAATTCTTTAAAAATGTAATTTACAAAATGATTTTAAAATTTAATTTATTTTTCAGATATTAAAATAATATAATTTATTATTTATTTAAATGGCCAAACGACAATACGACCTTTTATTTAAACTTTTATTAATTGGTGATAGCGGTGTTGGTAAAACTTGTATTCTCTACAGGTTTAGTGATGATGCTTTCAATAATACTTTTATCTCTACTATAGGTTTTAAATAAAATTTATAAAATTTATTTTAATTTTTTAGGAATTGATTTCAAAATAAAAACTATCGAATTACGAGGAAAGAAGATAAAGCTACAGATATGGTTCGTTATACATTTTGGCTAATTTATGGGAATTGGGCGTTTTGAAATTAGATATTTTGTATTTTCTCCTCCATTGAACTTTCAAAATATCAACTTTTTTTCGAATTTAGGTCAAATGTTTTAAATAGGCGTTTTATTTATTTTTGATTGTTAGAAACGAGTTTTTTTAACTTTCTTTTCGTTTTAGCTTTTAAAATTTTCCTTTTGGCTGATTTAATTTTTCTTTATTTTTAGGGACACCGCAGGACAAGAACGATTTCACACAATCACCACTTCTTACTATCGCGGTGCTATGGGAATAATGATGGTATAAAATTTAAAAAATAATTCCTATATAATTCTTTAATTTTCAGGTTTATGATATTACAAATTCTAAAAGTCTTGAAAATATATCAAAATGGCTTCGATATATTGATGAGGTTAATTATATAGTCTTTTTTCAAAAATTAATTTTTATTTTTTAAAGCATGCCTCAGAGGGTGTAGTTAAAGTTTTGCTTGGTAATAAATGTGACATGACAGATAGGCGGGTAATATCAAAAGAAAGAGGAGAACAAATAGCTGTGGACCATTCAATTCGTTTTATGGAGACATCAGCAAAGGCTAATATTAATATTGAAAAGGCTTTTTATGAAATGGCAGAGAATATTTTGGATAAGGTTTTCTTTATAACTTTTCGAAAAATATTTGGTTGCGGTTCTAACAATAAACGTATCTTGAGGAGAACTCAAAACCATCCCTTCCTTATGCCCTCATATTTTTTATTAGTGAACTTTGGTGGAGGGGCTGGCCTGACACTTTAATCTCTCATCCTCCTAAAGTTATTGGGAATTTTGGGGAGTCAAAAAATGTTTTCCTTCGGCCTTAAAAATAACTATCATTTACGCTTATTTTAATAAAATTATTATTTTAAGATGCCCGAAAGGAATTCAACAGAACAAATCAAGGTTAGACCGTTAAACGATGATAGAGGAAATACAAGAAATTCTTGTTGTTCTTCCTTCACTTAATTTTTAATTATTATTGTCATATTTGTGTAACCAGAAATTTCTGAAAATTTTTTAAACTCAATTTTGGATTTTTAGTTGCCAAATTTTTTGAATTTAAATTCTCTTTTAATTTAAATACCTGGTTATTCATTTTATCGCAAAATAATTTTTAGAATAAAATTTATTGATTTTATGGGGAAAATAAATTACACAAAAAAATGATTTTTCTAAACTTTTTAAAACAACAAAAAATATTTTCTCAATTCTCTCCTCATTTTGATTGCATTTGTTGCGAACAGGCAGGGACTATAGTCAATGTTGTCGGTTCCAATTCTTTGCAAAAAACAACTGCTTCCTTAACTGGCATACCAGGATCAATTTTAGTTTTTGTTTGATGATCCTCTATAAATAATAAAAATTTATTTTAAGAAAAAAATTCTGTTTAAATATAAAATAAAAACATTTTGGCTTAATTAGTAAAAGGTTTAATGCAATATATAGACCAATTATGCAATAATTGGATGTTTAAGTGTATAAAATGTGAATATTCTTAAAAATTTGTTTGCCGATATATTTAAAATTTGCGAAAAAAATTTTTTGACAGGAAAAAAATAGCTTAGGATCTAATAAAGTTGTCGAAATTTTTGGTTAAAAATTTGATATATTAATTATTGACAAGCCGTCGAATGTTATTTTTCGTGAAATCAATTTTTGGAAACAGAGAGATATTTTAGCGAAAGCTGCGAAAAGAACAATTGTCTCGGGGAGAAAATATAGGCGTAAAAATTAAAAGTAATATCAGAAAATGAAATAATCTTGAACTTTTCCAAGAGTATTTTACCCAAAACTTTTACCGGTTCAGTGCAAAAATTTAAAATTATTTATTAAAAACCATTAAAAATAAACTTAATAACTTTTAAAATGAACATTATATACTTTACCACATAAAAAACTGTCGCCCTCTTCCTTCTTATAACGCTTTAGAAGATTTCCTTGTTCCAATGCCTGTTTAACCGTCTTAGCATCAATATGTCTAACTTCAACCATTTTCTTTACATGATTCATATTAAGTTGAAATTCTTCTAAGTCCAGATAATATCCATTCGCAAATTTGTGTAATCTAAATTGAATATTTTAGAAAAAAAATTTGTACTTAAAAATAAAACTCACAATTCACCCGCAGAAAAACCTCTATCCAAAGCAAGTGAAACAGAACCATTATCATTTGCCATTTTAGCAGTCAAATAACGACAAAATTCCCCAATAGCTCTATGAGATGATAATTCAATTCCTTGTTCTAAGGCCAGTAGTTTGATTGAGTAAGAACTCGCAAACCAGTACTTTTCGGAACATTGTAAGAGATCCTTCTTCTTCAAATTCCAATAATGATCACCAGCAACTAAGAAGGACTCAGGTGTGTATTGTTTGAAAAGCTGTAATTATGGATTTAATTTAGAAAGAAATTCTTAAAATATTAAAATTTGAGTTTAAGTGAAAAAATATTTTTAGAATAATATTATTATTGCATCCCACACCCCAAAAAATACATCATTCATTAGCGCAGGTTTTAGGTTCAATGAGCTGTTATGTTTTAGTTCATACAGGAAAGGGGCCGAAAATCGACCATAAATTTTAATTATCAAATTAAGAAAAAATTACTTTTGCATAAATATTCCAATCGATTGGTCCTTTTGGTCGTCTATGAGTCAATTGTACAATTACACTTAATTTAGGTAATTATTTTACAAATTTAAAATCATCTCACTTCTTTCCATGAATCTGTCTGAAATTCAACTTTTCAGAAGCACCCAAAGCATCTTCAAGGCAATAGAAGTTAACAGAAGCAGTGTTCTTCTAAAATTGTTAAATTTGAATATAAAGAAACTATAATAAGTCAGAAAGGATATCAGATATTTTGTTACTCATAGTTTTTGAAAAAAAAATTTGAAGTTAAAAAAACAGTCATTAAGAATATTTTCTTTAAAGTTACAGAAATTGAATAAATTGAAAAGAAAAAATTGAAAAAAGTTACAAAAAGAATATGTTATGAATAAAAAGTTTGCAAGTAACGCCGAGAGGATCCGAACCTCCACTGAAAAATAGTGCAGTCATTAGCACAACCACTACACCACAACTACTTCACAGGCAAAATCAAAAACGCTTAAAGTAATAAAAAGCTATTCCCTAGAACGGGTCAAATAACTCTTTGGGAACCTCTCCTTGTAATAATGTAAAACGAAAACCTTTATGCTGATGTTTGTCACTCCATATCCATGGAAGAAGTAATCTAAATCCTTCTTTGTAGTTTCATCCGGCAACTCGAAAACCTTGACAGTAATTAATTCAGATGTTTTAATTGCCAATGTACGAACTGTTGTTAAACAAGCAGCATGAATTTGACGTAACATGTCGAATGATTTAAATAAATTTTAAATAAATTGAATGAAGATAATTCCTAAATGAAAACTGAATTTAATACATTCAATCGAAAATGAAAGACATTGTACGGAATATCTGGGTTCATGGGAAAATTAAAGATTTAATTTATTGTACGGGAATGATGGGTTTTATGTTGGTTTTAATGAATTGATTTATTTAAGGTTAGGGTTATTTAAATATATTTGAGGAGAAAAAACATCAAACGGGCCCATTGAGTGCGACCAAAAAGAGCTGGTCGTTTCATCACCAAAAGATTTAAGTTTCTCGAAAGGGGACTTTATGAAAATAAAATATGTATATTTGTTTGTAAACAAATTAATTTTAAGAAAAGTTAAATTATAAACCAACTTTATTCTTTAAATTGTTAATTGATAAAAGTGAATTTAATTAATAAAGGCTAGATAAAATAGATAAAGTTATTTAAAAAACAAGTCGAAAATTACAATCTACAGGGAGAATTTTCTTTAAGGAGAAGATCAACTGCGTTGTTATAAAATTTGTTTTTTATCAATTTGGAATCCATTAAGAAGTCCATTCAGATTTTCTAATGATTGTTGGCTTTCTATTGTTTGTTCTATTTCTTCTTCAGGTATTGGTGCAGGAGGTTTTTTCTAAATAAAGTTATTTAAAACGATATAGGCATAAAAGGCTTTGATTTAGCAAAAAGGGAAAAGCGTTAGTAATTGTGTTGGGTAGAAAATCTTTAGCTTTAGATGACCCCTGGAAGTCTTTTTTCTTTTTGTCAAATCTTAAAATTAGGTTAAGAAAAAAAAGTCACAAGAACAAAAAGAATTATTGTAAATTAAATTAAATCCCAAATACCCAACACTGTTAAAATATTTATTCTGTATTGGCTTTTAAATGTTCCAATATTCAGAAAATATGATAGCAGGAAAGAAAGATTAAAAGCAGGTTAAATAAGACCGAAAAAGCTATAAATAGGAAATTCAGAAAATTAAAATTTTTTTCCGTTTCAATTAAAAAAATAATAAACGATTTTTCGATCTAGCAAATTTTAATTTAAAAAAGACAAAACATTCACAAAACAAAAAAGAAAATAATAATAAAGCTTTTAACTAACCAGGGAGAGCGAGTGAGTGGAACATCTCCTTCCGAATATTCCCACTACAAAGGCACAAATGAATTTTTATTTTATTTTAGCAAGATAAAAGCAATATAATGAGATTTTGAATGAAACGAATAAAAAATAAAAATTTTAAGCAATGGAACCGGGAATAAAAATTTTTCAAAAAATTTAAACTTACCACTTCTCCAGGTTTAGCTCTATAAGTATCAACAGCGTCTACTTTGAATTTAAACATTTCAATTAGACAACCTTTATTAAAAAAAATTTTTTTTACTTATTTAAATGTAACGTTAAATTTTGGCAGACCCAAGATTTTTTGCGGACAACATTTGCGGACAAATTAAAATTCTTCAAAACATACAAAATTGACAGCTCACAGGAATATCAAAATAAAGCAGTTTGTGGCAAAAAAAGCTTTTTGTAAATTCATCCACAAATATTGTCCCAAAAAATCAGGAGGAGAAACAAAAATTAAAAAAAAAGAATAAAACTAACTATAAGCTTTTGGTGTCAATTTAATCACTGTATGCAGTGGGACATCCAAATAAGGCAATTCTCCTCGATTTTTGTTATTAAAATAGGCAAGAATACCTTAAAGTTGGAAATTATTTAAAAAATTGTAAATTTTACAGCGAAGAACAGCTTGATGTGAAACGACAAGAACATTTGATTGTCTAAAATTGTTGTTAAAAATATAAGAATAATTTATTAGAAAATATTTAATAGATTTGAGTTTGTTAAGAAGAGAAGGAATCAGTCAAGAAATTATAGAGACGAACAAGCCTTTTTATAAATTTATCCGCAAAAAATCACGGGAAATTATTGTTTCTTATAATTTTTAGCGAGGTAAGGGGAGGCGGAAGCGGTAAAACTTAGAATGTACAAAACAAGGACAATAGAACGTTGATAATGATTGTAAGGTAAATTCATACAAAGACAGAAATGACCCCTAAGAATTATTCCTAAAATCATCCCGGCTTTTTTTTTTCAATGAAAGGTTGAGTAATTCCTTAATTTTTCTACCCAAATTTTGCGATAAAAAATCCAAATTAAAAAATACATTTAAGAAATTAAAAAAAACCTTTCCAACTCCATAATGACTGGTTCTAAACGAGCAACCAAATCTTCATAACTTTCTCCTGATGGATATCTATAATGATATTTGTCTTTGTCTCTTTCAATAAATTGTGTTGGATAACGTAATTCAAAATCTTTATAAGTTAATCCTTCACAAATTCCCTTAAATTTTTAAAAATTAAATTTAAAATAAAAAATTATTTACAGCATCAATTTCATCCAAAACTTTCCAATATTCTACGTGTGCAGCCAAATCTTTGAGGTAATTAGCTGTTTGGGCGGCTCTAATTTTTTGAGAACTCCAAATTCGTAAATCGCCAATGTTTTCGTGCTAAATAAATTAAATTTTTATTAAAAATATAGAGAAATCCTAAACATTTCTCCGGTTAAGATTCTCTGGTTTTAATATGTAAAAGTTTAATTATTTTATTGTGTTGACATTTTGTAATATTTTCCTCATAGTGACAATTTATAAGAAAATAACAATTTTCCTAGTTTCCTCAAAATAAAAAAATTGAAAACCTGAAAATATCCATGCAGCCTTTTTGCATAATTAATACCATTTTCGCTTAGGGGGCTATCTCCACCTAATCGACCTATTCTGTTGTATTCACTCTCTCCATGCTTTAAAAAATAAAAAGAATTAAAAAATCTTTAATTAATTTACCCTTGTTAAATAAATTGAACGAGGCAATAAATGAATATTCATTAAAAAGTAGACTACACGGCTCTGAACATGGCCATTTACATTATGAACATAAAAAGAACGTCCGGCATTGATTACCTTTAAAGGAATTTTAAAATTAAATAGCCAACCGAAAATTATTGGAGAATGATAATTGCCCTTTACTATCCCTTTGGTGTAGTTGGAAAGTTCTGGGTTGCTCACAAAAACAAGTGCGGTTCGAGTCCGTGTCAAGGAAATCAATTTTTAGAGGTCAAAATTTTTTAAATGAAATTCCTCATTAATCTAAAATTAAACAACAAACCCCCAGAAAATTTTTAAATCTTAAATTCTTTTATAAAAATATTAAAAACAAACTTTAATATAAGAAAGGTCGTCGTCAATGTCTTCATTTAAAGGCTCATATTGAATTTTGTAATTTTCAATTCGTTTTAAAAAATCTTGACGTGCTTCTTCTTCAGTCATTTTGCCCATATAATCAGGAGAACTTATTTTTACTTCCTAAAAATTAAAATAAAAAAAAATATTTTTAAAAATTAACCGCAATATTTGAATTAATAATTTCTGGATCATCACAGATACTTTCAATAAAAAATATTCTAAATTTAGGCTCTCTTTCCCTTTCTTGACAAAAATCAACTAGCCATCTTCTCCTTTCTCTTGTTGTATTTGTTGCATCAAAAATCTTTAAAATTAATTTTATTTTAAATTTAAAAATTTTTAAAAATTACCGCAACTTCTCCCTCTTTATTTTCTAAATATCTTCCCATATCTTCCATTGCTAGTTTGGCACAGTGGCTGGAAAAATAAATGTTTAAAAAAATTAAGATGAATATTTACTCTCGAATTTGCGTTCCCTGTTCATTAAGTGGACTAAAAAATTCAGAAGCACCTTGTTGAAAGAAATCACAGGCTTGGCGTCGATACTCGCCGACATTAAAGGCTAAAATTGATAACTGCAAGTTTGCGGATAACAACTTAAAATATAAAGAAAATACCTTTAGTTTTAATTCCAATCCAATTTAGATATCTACAAAGTTTGTGGGAAATATCTAAAATAGAAAATTAAATTAATTTTTACAGAATCTCTATCTTATCCGAAAAGGGACAGCCCTGGACTGTGCTAATTAGAGAGATATGTCGAAGTGTAGGGGTAAATCGGGATAAGACAGAGATTTTAGAATATTTCAGTTATTACATGTTTTTCCTCTAGCTGGCAATCCAACCAAAGCAATAACATTTGGTACCCGTACTTGATCACGTGTTGAATCTAAAATTAAATTTAAAAAAATTTTTTTTAATTTATAAATGTAATATTTACACTGATGAACTCGCGTATGCATCGCATCGATTGTTTTTACAATTTAATAGAAAAGATTAGAATTATTGGTTTTATCGTTAAAGTGAATTTACAAAATTATATTTTTATGTACATTTAAATTTTATCTAAAAAGGAGAAAGAAAATAACAGAAAATAAATTTTACAACGACAAATATTAAAGTAAAAATTCAGATCGCAATAAATGTCCGCAAACTAAATCCGCAAAAATAAACAAAATAAAAACATTTCGCCAAAACTTTGTAAATTTTAAAATCTCTTAGGATTTGACGGAAAAGGACGATAACAAGACCTGAAAACAGTTGAGTCCCTGGGCCCTTTTTCGGCCCATAACTTTTAATTCTTATCCAATCTGAGTGATTCATATATCAATCAAAAGCTCTGTATGTGAGGATCATTTTTTCTAACTGGGTTGATCTGATCAGCCCAGTTACATACGTTTAAATATCGAAAATCACGATTGTCCGGACTTAACAGCTCATATCTTTTTAAATATTGATCGGATCTGATCAGTCCCTTTGGGATAAAGAATCAACACATCCAGGACTTTCGATTGATGTAAGATTTATTCGAAATGGTTCAGGCCCAAAGAAGTTATGGCCCGAGAAACGGCCCAGGGACTCAACCGGCGGGACTCAATGGTCCCCTACCCAGGATTTGATTATTCGTTCTAGCGGAATGATATTTCACAGTAAAAATTCGTTATCTTATCCTGATCTTTTAAAAACAATTTTTGAATTTCCCTACCTTGAATTCCTTTCACTTCAAAATAGGTCATCTTTCTTTGTGGCACTATTCGAACCATTTTTTATTTAATGTTAATTTACAAAAGAAATGTTTTAGTTTTGATTTTTATTAAATTTTTGTTTTTATAAAAATTTATCGAGTGTTTGTTTTCTCAATATTTAATTAACCTCAAGACAATTTTCTCATTAATTGCAATCAAAACCTATATTACAACACAAACATGTGTTTAGTTAAATAAATCAATTAAAAACGAATTAACGATAAAATATTAAAAGATGGAGAAAAGTAAAAAATTAGAATTAAGGGTTGTTGATACTTTGATCTATAATATGGCGTTTATTTCCTTTTGGTTTTTTTTGGAAAACGAAAAAAACTCGTCCAGAAAAATGGAATTTTAATTTGAGTAAAATTGGAGATAAAAAATGGAAAATCACAGGAATAAAAAAAAATTGATTTTCTAGTAATCTTTTTGGGTAAAAAATTCGGAATTCCTACATATACTTTTAATTTATAACCAAATATAAAGTTTATTCTAAAATATTTTATTTAAAAGTAACAAGACCTGAAAACAATTGTTTTTTGTCTGAACGAAATTTTTTACTTTTCTTTTATTTTTCTTTTAATTTCTTATCTTCGCTGCTCACATAGTTAACTCCTAAAAATTTATAAATTACCCCTTTAATTCTTTAAAAAATTCAAAAAAAAACTAACCATTATAGCATTGACCAAATCGTTATCAGCTTTTCGAAGTGCTTTTATTGCTTTGTTTCTAGAAACATTCGCTTGTGACATAACTAACTCAATATCCTTTTCCTCAATTCCAGTAGCATCAACCTAGATTTTAAAGATTTTTTGTTTTTTATAAAAGAAAATAAAGAGTCTATTTTTCTCATTCGATCCCTTTTTCCGAAAACTTTTTAGACACAAATGATCCCCAGCTCTCGATAAAAATTAAATAAATCTCATTCCACACCAAATTAACACTATTTAAAAAATAAAAAACAAACTTCTTCCTCATCACTTTCCTCCTCCGGTTGAGCCATTCTGTTACGCACATCACGAATAATTGAAGGAGGCTTCAAGTTCTCCACATCAGTAATTTGTGCATGTTGAGCAAGATCTTCAATCTTTGCCTCACCAAAAACAATATAAGTGTCAGAACCAGGGCTTTTATAAACATCTGGTTTGTTAATGACAAAAAGAATATTTTTGGATTTGCGAATGCAAACACGAGAGACACCATGAACTTGTTTAAGGCCTTAAAAATTATAAAGATGAGAAGTTAGAATTTACACCTAAAAGTATACCAAGCTTGCTGAACAGTTTACGTGCCTTCTTCTCAGAACGCGATTGCTTGGCACCTCTATCAGTCACCTGGAAATTAAAAAATATAGTAATGTCAAGGATGAGTTAAATGGACTGAAAGACTCAGAATAGAACCCATACCCACTAACGCTTCAATATATATACTGACATGTAAATTCGATTTAAGCGAGCACGACTAACACAAGATCAAATTAAACCCTAAAAACCCACAGAAACCATATTTAAAAGAAACCTGTTCAGCAATCCCGGCAGCTTCCGCTACTTTCTTTTGTTCTTCAGTAACTTCGCCTTCTTCCAACTCTGGCACGTCTCCATCAGAACTCGAACCATCATCAGCATATTCCTTCTTTTCATTCTCTTCCTTGGGCACAGCGCTAGTAATGTCATCAGCAGTCACCATCTTTTCTTTTTTTAATTTTATTCTCGTGTTAAAACTGAAAAAATTAAAAAAAAAATTAACTTGTAAAAATTAAAAAATATTTTTGAATTAAAAACAAAATTTATAAAAATAACTAAAAATAAAGAATCATTTATTCATTAGAAAAGTAAAATAATACACAAATTCTATAATTAGAAAACTGGCTTTGGATTTGCCATTTTTTAAATTTACATTTATTTTCGATTCAAACAAATTATTTGGTTGAAATTTTTTATAAGGAAATAAAAGTATTTATTTTTTAAAGAACAGTTAAAACTAATTTTTGTTAATATTAAATAGCACAAAATACAATTATTGAATGTTTTTAGATAGCTTCAATTTTCTATATATCTTCACATTTTAAAAATAGATTTTTAGAAGTCATAGAAATATGGCCAGAAATTTCATCTAAAGCAATGTTTAGAGATTGAAGAGAAAATAGAATGGACATATCAAAAACTCGCCTAAACTTCAATATGGAACTCACCCAGACAACAATCACAAACTAGACGATTTTCAAAAATTGTCTCCAACTCTGTGTCAACAACCATAATTTCTAACCAAAATTCTGGCCACACCCCAAAAAACATATGTAAAATGGAATTATCCGTAAATTATTGTTAAAAATAATTTTTTCTAATATCTATTTTTTATTCGTTGCCAAATCCTTCAGTCATCTCAATGGCAGCGGTTAGTTTTTCTGCAAGTTGCTCATAAGAGCGATATGGTGGCAAATCAAGGCGATTAAAACAAGTATGTGAACGTGGTAGCCATCCCTCTTTTCCTACCCTTTCAATACAAAATAATTGAGGGCCGTTTGAACCAATTAATTCAGCAAAACCACCAACAGGAACACGACAGGTCCTAATAAAATAGAAAAATAAAATCTTTAAAAAGAACAAACCCTGTAACAAATTGTAACAATTTGGAATGTTTTTCTTGATCCAAAGACCGAACAAATTGCCAAAACCATTGAATCTGTTTACTTTGTGGAGCATAATGTCGATAAACAGTATTTCGCTGCCAATCATCTATATCAATGTTCTGCATTCCACAAAGAAGTAATTCAAGCTCACGCTCATCGAAATACTAAAAAATAAAGTAAATTCTTGAATAGAATCACCAGGATTATATTTTTCGATGGGTTTCTGCCTATATTAACATAGTAAGAGTGAATTCCTTTTAAATTCTTAATTTTACTCCTATCTAAACCTGTAGCCATTGAAGAGGAAAAATAGACGTAAATCCTTGAAAGAAAGCTTTTGTTTGTTGTTCAATTCCTCTATTAAATCTCCATTCTACCAACAATTCTATATATTCAACTTTATTTTCTTCATTAACAGCAATTTGTGTTCCATTTTCTTTCAATTCGTGTGTCTTCACTTCACCTAGCAATTCATAATCTACCACAAAATATAATTCCATATCGCATTCATCAATGTTATTATCACGAACTTAAAATAAAAATTTAACAGCAAAGAATTAATCTAAAACTTACTCCAAACAATTGAATTGTAAAACTCAGAGTCAACAGATTCCAAATCTTTAAGGGTTATTTTTCGGCTAAGCATCTTCTTATAAAAAGGAAGAGTAAATCCACTGTAGATAAATTTTCCATGAAATAAAGCCTTTAAAATTAAAAATATTTTTTGAAAAATATAAAAAACCAAAACAAACCATTGCAATAAAACGACCAATAAATTCAAAATATTTCAAATGATCAGGATTTACAAAAGAAGCAGGATTTATTTGAAGACTATAATTATTCGAATTGGCGTATTCAAATAGACAATACATAGGGTTGAGCACATCATGAGAAAGTAAGAAGAACCATTCCCTGTTTAATTAAAATGGGAAGGTTTTGAAGTGAATCTCACACTCCTTTATAGAAAATGACAAAAATAAGTACAAAATGTCAAATTCTATAAAGCTTTTTAAAGAAAAGTGTGAGAAAAACCTCAGAATAATCCAATAAAATTATATTTCTCATTTTACTTACCTTGCAACACCTCCATAGTCAAGCCCATCCTCTCCTTTAAATTGAATATACAAACGATTACGAAACTCTATTGGACTTTTTCTCATGACCTAATTTAAAGAAATAAATCAGAGAAATTCATAGAATAAAAAGAAAACCTCCTGGAACGAATCCTCAAAAAGATTTTGACGAGTAACAGAAATTTTTACATGTTTTGGAAAAGCATTAGACTAAAAAATGATTTTTGATTTTTAAATTTAAAAAAACAACTAACATAACACAGATAGCGAAATTGAGCAACTTTGTTCTTAAACGTTTTATCTGAAGCCATTTGAAGTCCAGGCCCTCCAAGAGGTCCGACGGGACGACCAGTACGAGGATGGTTATAAGTCGTTGTTTTAGTATTGTGATCGATAAAAAAAGGAATTCCTTGTTCTGTTATACGCATTTCCCATCCTTCTGGTAGTGGAGCATTTGGAAGACTGATTTGTTAAAATTGTAAACTTTTCTTCAGAAAACAAGAAATACCCTTGAGTTCGTGGATCTTCCCATTGAGTTGTTCGGTTTTGATGATTCACAAAGTAATTCCGTCCAGTATTGGGTTCCACTCTTCGCTCCCATCCAGCTGGTAATGGACCCAGGGGATCGTCTTCTTCAGACTATAAATGAAAAAAATTTTCTTTTGGTTAACTAATTAATAAAATTTTAACAAACATTGTAAAGAAAACGTTGCTCCCATTGGCTCATAGCTTGTGAACGGTTAGAGTTCCATTGTTCATGAGCAGCTATCATATCAAGAGTAGGCCTTTGCCAAGTTGTGGTTCTAGTGTTATGGTCAACGTAGTAAACACGTCCTCGATTGTCGCGACGTGATTCCCAGCCATGGGGAAGTGGAGTATTACTTGGTCTGAAATTATCGATTTTAAAGAATCAAAATATTCGGAGTTTACCTGACCCAAGTAGTACTTTTCGTCGTATGATCAACATAATAACGTCGTCCAAAATGGTCCGTACGCATCTCCCAGCCTGGAGGAAGTGGCTCTTCACTTGCAGCATTAAGAGCTTCCGTCTGTGGCATTATTGTATCACGAGTTTTTGGCGCATTTAGAATTGCTCCATTGGTAACTAATTGTAAGAAAAAAGTCATAAATAATAGTTAAATTTTAATACCAGCAGTTGTTCCAGTCGAAGTCGACGGCTCGTTATTAATAACAGCAGAAACGTCACGTTCTATAGCTGAAGGTGTAGCAGATGTACCTCGTGCACCTCCTTAATAATGAACAATAAAAGAATTGCATAAAAGGAATAAACCTCGTCTAGTCCTTTCAATCGTTCCATTGACAAGAACTTTAAGTTCACCAGTCTTCGATTCACGTTCCCTTGCATCTTTTGAAATCAACGGAATAGTAATCTTTACATTATCGACTAAATTTTAAAAATAAAAATTTTAAAAACTCAAAAACTAGCTTACATTTGCCATTGTCAGATTCCTTCTTAATCCAATGCATAACCTTTACAGTTTTTGAAGCTATCAAATTATCATCAAAAAATTTGGTTTTGCTAAAAATTTTGAATTCGATAAGGGAATTCTCGCCAACAATTAAAGTAAATGGTTCATCCCATTGAGGTGAATATGTTCGTTTTTTAATAGTTGTTCTTTTTGCTAGTTCTGTATTTGAATCAACAATAATCTCTAGATAAACATCTGGAGCTTTGTTGAATAAACCACCACCATTTAATCGAGCAGTATGAACTAAAAAATAAATTTAGAGAAAGTTTTGATATCTTAAATAAACCTGTAAGTTGTATAGGAAATGTTCTCAACGCCTGCTCTTGATTGTTTAACGAACCATTTGAGAATACTGATGCAAAGCTGTTGCTGATTGCCATCAAAAATAAATTTTGTTTACGATATGTACAGCAACTTAAAACGTTTAAAAAGTTTTTTGTCTTTAGATAATGAACAGATAGTATAGTATGACAAGGACGATTAAAACATTTCCTGAAGTCCTTCCCAAAATAATTACTAAGATAACGATGAATCTTACTAAGAAACCTACAACATTTGTCTCATATTAAACAAATTTAAACAAAAGTTAATGTACTAGACCTCTATGACGAATCCTTATCAAAACAACAACTGATTTTAAAACAAACAACTCAAAAGAGATAAACGTGTTAATAGTCAATAAGTCTCAATTTGACTGAAAATAGTGTTTAAAATGTGGAGAGACAGTGAGAGAGATTAGAGAGACAATGGTGAAGATAGAGAAAAAGATCAAAGAACACAACGACAAATTGGGCCTAATTTAATTTTTCTTAAAAAGTTTCTTTGACGTAAATGTTTTTAATCTCATAAAGTTTTTTTATCAACAAGCTTTCTATAGGTCTTATAGACTTATTTGATAGTTTTTTAATCTTAATTTTCGATAATTTTTAGTACTTTAATTAAATGCAATTATTGGCAACAGAAGAATTTTATCTTATTAAATCTGTAAATACAATATTAAAATGTTGTCGAAATACTTCAAATCTTTCTATATTTTATCACTCAGGTAACTTTTATTTTATCAACAATTCTCTTAATTTTTTTAATATTTTAAGATATAAGTGCACTTGAAGATCTCGAATTAATTGGAGACGTTTTTGCTTTTATTGGTTATTTTTTTTAAATGTTTTTCTTTTTAAACTTATTTTAGGTAAAGTTATGATTGATGGAATTTCTTATCTTTTATTGGTCACTCAATGTTCTGAATTGGGAAAAATTACTTCCAAAAATGACCCAATTTATCGGATAGAAAAAGTCTGTGCTTTACCTATTTTGGCTGATGGAATGAAATGCAAAAGTTTATTTGAAAATATTAATGTAATTGACAATTTGGAACGTTTAAAGAATCAACCCAAAAAATTTGCAAAAATGATCTCACACAAAATGCCTATGCGTAATTTACCTATTTCTCCTAAACTTATTGATGAAATTGTGAGTTTTTAATTTTTCGGGGTTTAAATCTGACAATGAATGGGATAATTCACTCTTTATTAAAATATTGTTTTATGTTAAAATGAGCTAGGCTATTCTCTCTCGTTTTCTTAATAGTTTAGGAAATTAAAACTGATTTGTCGAGTTTGTTTCTTTTGTGGAGACAGGACCCCTGACCTTCTTTTATTGTTTAGAACAGATTTTAAAAACTCCTGAACTTGTCTAGGACCTTACTCCAAAGCTAAACTTTCAAAGATTCTTGGGCCTAAGGTTCTTCTGTTGTTTTGTCTCGACGCCTCCTTTCAAAAGCTCTTCTCTATATTAACTATTTTACTATTAATACTTTTCAGGTTGTATTTTTAAGTCAACCCAACAGTTTTTACTTTGCCCATAATTTTGATATTACGAGGAGCTTACAAAGTGCAACATCCAACACTGATTTGTCTGATTCTCGTTTCTTTTGGAATCGACAATTATTAGATGGTTTATTTAAAAATATTTTTAAATTAATTTTTATTTTTTAAAGAATTTTTTGTTCGTGATGGAACACCGATTCCAGCATTTAAAGATTGGATAACACCAATAATACATGGTTATGTTGACCAACAAACAATTTCTTTTGATTTAGACTCTCCTTTGTTAACGCTTACTTTAATTTCTAGACGTTCAATTAAAAGGGCAGGTGTTCGTTATTTAAGAAGAGGAATTGATGAAGATGGTGATGTTGCCAATTTTGTAGAAACTGAATTTATTATTTGTATGTTTGATCATTGCCTTTCTTTTGTACAGGTTTGGAGTTAAAAATTTAGTTAATTTAAGTCTTTTGTGGTTTTCTATCTTTATCCAAAATTCCTCAAAAAGAGTTGTAGTTGGCTCTTTCCTCCTTAACGGTCATTCTTTTTATTCACTTTAGACAATTCATTTAAAGAAATTTACTATTATTTAATTCTTCTCAATTTTTAGTGTCGTGGTTCAGTCCCAGTTTTTTGGAGTCAAAAAGGTTATCGTCTAAAACCTCCACTTGTTATTGACCGCCCTTTGGAAGAGTCTCTGCCTACTTTTAGTATTCACATTGAACAAATGTTACATCTTTACTCAATTCCTCTTGTTATTGTAAATTTGGCTGATCAAACAGGTCGAGAAGCTGTTCTTTGTGATTCTTATCTTCAGGTTTTTTAATTTAAAGTTATCCTTTTTCAAAATGATTATATTCTTAACGTGATCTTACAATTAGATTGACCCTTTTTAAATTGACCATTTTGAAAAATCTGCCTCTATTGACCAAATAAAAAATTCAACCTTTTTTAGCACATTTTGGCTTTTAATTGTAACAATGTCTCTTGCCATTCATTCGATTTTCATCGAGTTTGTGGTAATAGAAGACATCATAAATTGTCAGAACTAATGGAAAATTTAAAAGAAGAAATTGCATCAATCGGTTTTTGTTGGATTGATAAAAGTGGAAAAGTTGTGATGCGCCAAAAAGGAATAATTCGAACGGTTTGGATTTAAAGTTTCTATTTAAAAAATAAATTTTTATTTTTTTAAAGAATTGTGTTGACTGTCTAGACCGAACAAATGTTGTCCAAAGTTCAATTTGTCAAGCTATATGTTTAATTCAATGTAGAAAGTTGGGAATTATTGAAGCAGAAGCTAATGCTCCTGAACAATTTGTTAGGTTATTGCAGAGAATGTGGGCGGATCATGGAGATTTAATTTCTAAACAGGTTTTGTGTTTAAACGGACGGTTATTTGTGTTAGCACTCTTTTTTCTTTACTCCTGCTTAAGATTGTCACCCATTTTAGAATTTTAAAAAATCTAAAATTGGTTGCACCCCTTGCTTAAACCTAACAATAAGAGGAACTTTAAATTCTATGATTTTTCAGTATGCAGGCACTAGTGCACTAAAAGGAGATATAACTCGAAATGGACAACGTAAAATTTCTGGGCTAGTCAAAGATGGCTATAATTCTGCTTCTCGCTATTATTTATCTCAAATGTGTGATGCAAATAGACAAAGAGTTATTGATGCAATTTTAGGGTTGTCAATAACAGAAGAGGACGAATAATGTAAATTGTGAATTTTTATATACTCAAGGTTTTAATTATTTTTCTAAAAGACCCTGACTCCGGTTATAAGGCCATCCTTAAAGGGCGGGCGATAGTTGTCCTTATAATCGATTTTGGGTAAGACAGACAGATGTTTGCCCTTATAATGTCATTATTAATCGAGTCAACTGTAAGTGGGTGATTTATGAAATAGTTTGGACAACCCCTATTTAATGAATAAAACATTTTTTGAATTCTATTAGAATTTTATCAAAATTTTAATTTTTTTTCAAAAGTCCCTCTTACCTTTACAATTTTTCGAATTATGTTTTCATCTCGTCACAAAAATTTTTTATCACCAAAAAGCTTTAGTTTTATCATAATCTTCTTTAAAAAGCCCAATTTTTCATGCATTTTATTTTTTATTATCAAAACATTTCCTTATCAATTTTATTTACATTCTTCACTATTTTTGTGTATTTTTATATTGACCTCTCCCATTATATCAATTTATTAGTCATTTACATATTTTTTTACTAATCCTATTTTTGCAATGTAAAAAACTCAAAAAATATTAAAAACTCAAAAAAAATATTTTTCCTCAATTAAATATTCACTTGTCAATTTTTATTTCTCTTTCTATTGTATTTTATTTACAAAACAATTTTTAACTGCGATAAAAAACGATTTTCTAGTGGAAAAGATAAAAATATTTTTTAATGTCATTCGATTTTAAGTTGGAAGATAATTTTTTTGTTTATTCACCTATTAATTTAAATAATTATTTTAAGTAAAAAATTTAAAAATTTTATTTTAAGAGAACTAAGATCGAATGACACGTAAAATATTAAAAAATTTGTCAATTTTTCATTTAAATATTTTTAAATTATTTTTATTTTTTTTAAACAGGCATGGGTGTAGACTATCGGAAAAGAAAGAAGTCTCTCATTATTTTCCGATTGTTTAAGTGAGACAGCCGGGTTGTCAATTATTAAGATGATGTCATACTTCGTCTGAATTTTATTTTTATCTACGCCCATGCCTTTTTTCTAATTAATTTTTCTTTTATTTTAGTTAAATTAATTTATTTATGGCAAATCCATTAAAAAATGCAAAAAATGTTTTAGTTTTAATTACTGGTGCTAGTCGTGGAATTGGTTATGAATTAGCTTTGCAATTTGGGCAATTATTTGCTGGAATTCGTTTTCAATTCTTTTTGTTGGCAAGAAATAAAAGTGGACTTGAAGAGGTTGCTGAGAAGATTTGTAAAATTAAGTTGGTTTTCATTTTTAAGAATTGGGTAATCTTTTGAACTTTCTAAAAATCTCAAAATGGTAAACAGTGGAGAGTACTTCAAAATGTCACAACTCGGAATGGTCAACCTCCCAAAAACACCTCAAAATTTCCAACAATTTTTTTTTTCTAAAATATTTTTCTTTCAAGAAACGCCTCTTCCGGAAATGTCGAAATTGTTGTAGCTGATCTATCCACACCTTGTTCTTCAGCCTTTGAAGGAATTACAGAAAAAATAAAAGAATTGGAATCTAAAAATAAATTTGATTTATGTTTAATAATTCACAATGCTGGTTCTGTTGGTGATTTAACTAAAAAATCGTCAGAATTAAATAATATAGAACAATGGCAGAATTATTTACAAACAAATTTATTATCAACAATTTTACTTAATAATTTAATTTATTCTGTTATTTTTAAAGAAGAAAAGGTTTTTTTTAATTTTTTAATTTTATTAAAAATTATTTTTCAGAAAATTTTTATAATTAATTTGACATCTTTACTTTCTGTAAAGCCTTATCCTTCATTTACACAATATTCTGTTGGGAAAGCTGCTAGAGAGGTTTTTTTAATTTAATTTTTTATTTAAAAATTCTCCCCAAAATTGGAGGAGTTATATAAAAAGAAAATTGGGAAAAGTAGAGGAAAATAAAAAATATTTTGGAGACTAGATTATTTAATTTTGCCTCTGCTGAATAGAATAATTCATTAACTTTTTCAGAAAATTCAAATTTTATGAAAAATTGATTTTTTGTCCCTTGAAATTTTGATCTAAAATTTTTTCTAAAAAAATGCCTAATTTAAATAATTATTAAAAACAATTGTTCTAGTTGACGTAAAAAATTAAAAAAAAAATTTAAGATAAAAAAGAAAAGACTAATTTCTTCATAATAATTTAATTAAACTTAAATTTATTTAAAAAATTGTCTTTTTTTTTAAATAAAATATTTTTAATTATTTTTAGGCATATTTTCGTGCTTTTGCAACAGAACATCCAGAATGTCGTGTTCTTAATTATTCACCTGGACCAGTCGATACAATAATGCATAGTGAAGTTGCAGAAAAGTAAAAAATTTATTTTTTGTAATTTTTTAAAAATTCCCTCAAATTTTTTTAAAGAACTTATGATGCTGGAGTAAGAGAAGTTTTTGGAAAGAAAAGGCATGACAGTAATTTACATAGAAAACTATTAACTCCAACAGAAACTGTTCAACGCTTAATTCATCTATTAGAGAAAAATAATTTTGAAAATGGTTCAAGGGTAGATTATTTTGATAAATAGAATTAAAAATTTTTAAAAATATTTCTTTTCTTTTTTACAACGATAATTATTCTCTTTTATCTTTTTTATTTTTCCAAAATTTAATAAGACATTCAACTTTTTATATTTAATTTCTTTTAAAAGTTATTTAAATACACTTCAATATATTTTATTTAATATTGACTGATATATCTTGCTTTATTAATATTCAGGGTTTTTGAAGATTAGGGATAGGAGTTGATGAGGTCTTATAAATTATAATTTTATCCTTAACAGGATATCCAGTCCGATTAATTTTTTCATCCCAAAATCAAAAAATAAATTTGTTTAAAATCAGTTTTTAATTTAATCAGAATGAGTGTTTAAATATCTAAAATAAGATTTATTTTTATTTTCCCAGTATTTTTGTCAATTCTTTTTACCTTTAATATTTAATAAACTTTAAATTCTAAAAATTAATTTTTAAAAACAAAAATTATCAATCTTTAAATTTTACATTTAATTTTTATCGAATAAATTTTGTTTTTCCAAAAAAAAATAATTTCCAACTAAAAATGTAAATAAAAAAGACAAACATTTTTAGATAAAATAATTTTGTCGTAGCGGAAATACATAAAAAGGCGTAAAGCAAGTTTTTATGGTGTGTTTGTTGGAAGAGAAACAAAAAAGATTTTTAAGCTTTTAAGTAGAAAATATATTTTAAGGTATATAGTAATAGAGAGAGAATAAAACCAAAAAAAATTAAAAAAAAAATTATTTGAGTAGGCTTTTTTCGTATTGCAAAATTTTGGTTATTTATTTTTTCGTTAATGTATGGCTTAACATTTTCAAAAATATCTAGTTTTTTATTGTTAATATAGAGAAAAGAGTGTGTGTTTAAAAGGGAGGAGAAGATTGAGCTGCTAAAAAATAAGTGCAAAGGGATGGACGGTAATTATTTGGTTGTGTGTCAGATTAATGCAATCCCAATATAAATTATTTTATTTTAATAATTCAGAAATAAGCCCAAAACTTTTATTAAAAAATTTATGGCAATTTCCCTCAAATTTTTGTTTAATGGGATTGCTTTTAAATATTTATTGATTCAAAATTTCTTTTATTTATATTTTAAAGAAAAAGATGATTTTTTAACAAATCAGGGGCAATCTTTCAAACAAAAGAAATCATAAAATTTTGGCATTTTCAAAAAAATCTAAAGACATAAAAAACATTGTCCCTTGACTTGCAAAATGAGAAAAAGAAAAATAATAATAATTTCCAGTAAAGATAAAACTACTAGGCTTTTTTGATGAGATTACGATTGAATAAAAAATATATTTAATAAAAATACTTTGATTAGCAACAACTGCTCATAAAATAATAATTTTTTGTTTCCTTTAATAAAAATATTTTTTTTTCTCAAATTTCATTGTTGCCCCAATCAAAGTAACAAAAACAATTTAAATTATTTTTTATATGATTTTATAATAAATGAAGTGTTTTCTCTTCTCTTTTTTATTTTGTCATAAAAATCAACTAAAAAATATTTAATTTCAATTTTTACCTTTAAAAAACAAATTTTTACCCAAAATTAATAAGTGTAGGTTCAGGCGGATGCATTTCTTCATTTCCATGTCCATTATTCATGTGAGGATCTTCTGGAGGAGGTCTAATTGATTGATAGTTGTCATGTTTAGTAGTATGTCCATTTGTTTCATTCTTTTCTTCAGAATGGAAAACTGCATTAACAGGAGGATTTTTAGGCACAATCGTAGCAGACACCTTTTAAATTTAATTTTATGGAGAAATATTTTCTTAAAATAACAGAAGTTAAGTCGGCGAGCGAAAATTTACAAATTTTCCTTTCGAAAAATTCGCCTTCGATAAAAGACTTACTTGTCCAGGAATATGTTGCTGATTACCATTAGAATCCTGCATAAATTGCTTATTCATCGCACGACGACGTTCTTGCAAAAATTTCTAAAATGTAAACAATTCAAAAAATCAAAGCAAAGTTAAAAGATAACCGCTAAGTCAGCACTCCTATTATCAGAAAATTTTGGCATAAGCGGATTAGAAAAAGCAATTGGTGGAGCAGTAGTAGTATCCGAAAAATTGTTCTAAAAATAAAAAATAGAATTAATTTCTTTCATTTTTCCTTACATCCTTTTTAGCCAATCCATTACTAGCAGAATGTTGAATTGTTGTTGTTTGAGGACTTGCTCCATTATCTGGACGTATCTTTTGAAGAATTTCATTAAGTTGTTGACGACGCTGATTCCGCTTTTCCTCCAGGATCGGAGGAATTTGAATTGGTGGAATCGTACGATCTGGTTTTGTTGAAACTACTTCACTCTCCTCTAGTGAAGTTTGATTATTACTTGGTGGACGTTCCTGAAAAAATATATTAATATTAGTTTAAATAAGATTTCAGAAAAAAAACCTCAATAGATTGAACTAAAGTTGCATCCGTAGTATCGACTAAATTCATAGAATCCCTATCAACCTGAAAAAAATATTTTCAATTAACCAAATTTAAAAACAAAAAAATATACCCGAGAAAGGACAAGTGTTTTATCGCTAAGAATACTCTCCCGATTATAATCTTCGAGTGGAGAATGCTTTAACTTGTAAAAATTAAAATAATTAAGATAACAATAAAACCTCCAAAATTTCCTCCATTTGTTCGTGCAACGAAGAATAAGGATTGTTATTAGAAGCTAGATAAGTTTTGTTAAAATCTTCTCTGGAGTCAAGAAGATCCGGCATTTTAACCTCATCAGTCACGATAGATTTGGAAGAACCCTAAAGGGAAAAAAGCGTTAAAATTCATTTTTCTTTCAACTACACTGACCATTTTATCTCCAGAATCCATATTATCCTTTGGCAATTCATCAGGTTCAACAGGAGGAATAACACCATTGTTCTGGTTATTAAAATCCTCCTCAAAAGTTTTTTCCATAGACATACTAAAATCTATCATTGTCTGTTGAACATGTGTTGAGATCTTAGCAGAAGTGCAAGCAACAGGACTTTTAAGAACTTTAGCATGGTCTTCCACTTTACGACGAATTACTGGACGACGTTGCTGACGAGGATCATTATCCCTGAAATACAAGATATCTTTAAAAACAAAATGTTTTCTCACGTCTTCATCTTAGAAACATTTTCAGGCGTTTTTGCTTTAGAAGGTCCAGATTTTGAAAATCCATTCTGCACAGGTCTCGCTAAATTGAAAAATATAATTAAAATCATTTTTATATTCCCTCTTACCAGCATTACCAGCATAAAGAGACTGAGTCATTAAAGGCGGTGGCGCACTCTTGGTGCTTGTAGTTGAACTGAGTGGCGATTTTGCTTGCTGTTTCTTCACCGCTGAAGGTTTACGTCGTGGAGACACTGGTTGTTTATTATTCGCAGAAGTAGAGCTGGTAAGAGAGCCAAAAACACTACGAGTCATAGCATTAGATGAATGGATAGCTCGTTCTCCACGGTTGTTGGAAGTTATAAAACGAGAAGGAAAACGAGAAGTAGGTGGCTCGCTACGCAAGTTCTGAAAATTATAATTGGAATGCTTAGTGAATTAAAACTATCATTTTTAATAACCTGCTGTGGAGACGTCGATCCACGCGAATTTGTAGATAGAGCTTGATTCGATCGCTTCTGTTGACCAGCCTTCTCCAAAAAGCATAATTCACGTGGTGTTGAACTTCCAAAAGCAAAGGCAAGTTTCTTTTGCGGTCGACTGGCCACCACGCGTGAAGTCTTCTGATGGTTCTTTTGAAGAATCTCCTTAAAAAAGAGTTTTAGCATTTATCCAAGTTAATGTTCAAACCTCTTTTTTAGCATTCAATTTATCCAACTGCGCACAGCGTCGGTCCAATGCAGCTTTCTGCCTTTCCATCTCCCTCTGCTGACGTTCACGAATGCGATCACGAAGTTCATTTTCCTTCTGATTTCTGGCCCGTGCCAAACGTTCAATCTGCTCCCTCATTTTTGCTTCACGCCTATAAAATTTTTAATTTTCTCAAATAAAAAAGATCAAATACCTAGCCATCAATTCCTTTTCTGCCGCTTCCTTCCGCTTTAGAACCTCTGCAGTTTTATCTGTTCCAATATAGATGCTCCGCGTCATGCTCATATTCATCAGGTTATTGTCAGACTGTGCCATTGTTTAACAAAATAAAAACAATAAAAATATTAAAAAAATCAAAAGATAAAAATAGTAAATGTGCTTGGTCAAAAGCATTGTAAAAAATGAAAAATTGATAAAAATAACAATTTAATCACATTTTAAAATTAAAATAATTATAAAATATAATTTAAACAATTAAAACAAAAAGAAACTTTCTATTTCCTTCCAGATTTTGCCATTTTATCTCGTCGCTTTTTAACCTTTTTTGGCACTTTATTTTTTCTTTGATCCCTTTTTTCTTCTTTGACAGCTTCTTTCCGTGCTTTTCTTTCTACATTTGACTCTCCTTTTAATCTTGGATGGCGTTGATGAATAACTTTTTTGTCTTGTTTATCCAAATTTTCAACAAAATTATCTTCAATATTTTCTTCTTCATCACTAGGATCGTCTGTGGAAGAGTCATTTTCTTCTTTCGATATTAACAAATTTTCAGATTCTTCCTTTTTTTCCTCATTGTCAAGTGTTTTGCCAATAACTTTTTGGAATGGATTGTTTGGTTCAAATCCTTGTTTTTCCATTAAATGATCTCTCTCAAAATTAACAATTTGTTCTAGTTTGTGTGGAATATAGGCACTCATGAAAAAACTGTCATCCGGCAAATTATCAGAACTTCGGTCGTGTATTAAAGCTTCAGAAAATTGTGATTCATCAACCAATGGATCAACAATAATCTAAACTTTATGGATTAAAAAAGAAGGTAAATTCCCTTAAAAACTTTTAACAGAAAACTAAAAATTTACCTCAAAAAGCCTCTTCATTCCAAAAATCTTCGCTCCTCGTTCCATAAAGAATTTCGTCACATTTCCTATATCAGAACGTAAAAATGTTAAAGCATTTGGATGATCGTGTTCAACAGATTGAGATACATCAATTATTATAAGATGGTTGTCATGAAAAAGAATGTTGAATTCAGAGAGATCTCAAGTTACTTTATTTAGAAAGAAAATCAATAAAATCATACCAGCATGTACAAGTCTGCATTTTCTGTACATATTACGCATTATTGTAACACATTCAACGTAAAGTTGATCAGCCAATTCTGCATCCATCTCATGTACATTTTTAAGTAAAGGAGCTGGGCAACCATCTTCTCCAATAAATTCCATAACAAGAACGTGGCCCTGATAAATAAAAATATACATTTCCACTGAAAATTTAAAGTCCTGTAAATTAAATTCTTACCTTAAGCAATAAAGGTTTTGGAACAGGAATACCAGCCAAATACATTCTTTGTAAATTCCTAATCTCCTTCTCTGCCCAAGTTGCAACCATTTTTCTAGGATTATGGCGACAATATCCTTTACGATACCTATAAACAAGGTGAAAATTCTCGTAGAAAAATGCTAAAATAAAATACCTAAATTCTCCAGCAACATATCTATCGCGATCTTTAAACGTCAAAATGCTTGTTTTGTAAATTTTAATCGCCAGACTTCCACTTTCTGTGATGCCATGATAAACATTTGCTTCCTTTCCTGTACTAATACAGCCTTCAACAGTATCAAAAAATCCTCTTTGAATCAATTGAAAGAGTATCATCCTTGTACGGGGATCAAGAACTTGTTCAACAGTAGCTCTATTAGAACGATCATTATGCCTTCGACGTTCTTTAGATGCTTCAACTTTACTCATATGTGATTGGATAAATGCTTCTCCGCTCCGTAATGATTGAGATCGAAGAGCTGCAGCAGAGTCAGAATTATGTTGTTGACGATTGGGCTACAAAATTTAATCAAATAAAGTCACTACTTTAAAAGAAAAAATACCCTATAATTAGTATGGCCAGCAGAGGTGAATATTTTTGTTAAATCTAAAAAATATATCGGTAAAAACTAAAAAATATACATACCTCCAGTAAATTCTTCACAATCGTCAGCAAATTCCTCAAAGTCTTCTCCACTTTCATTATCCTCATCATAATCGTCTTGTTCAAATATTGGGTCGCATGAAAGATTAAAAGGATCCGAATGAATATGCATTATGCAAAATTACGCTTGAAAATTGTACAATATTTATTGATATTGTTTGAAAAGAATGCATTGTTTGAAAAGAATTAAAGAGAACGAGTTAAAAAATTTGTGAAAATAGGAAAAAGGACGCGCTTGCTAAGGTTGGGGTACTCTAACGAAGACAAACAAGAGGTTAAGGTTCTTGGATTGCGACAAGAGGCACAGTGGTTCACTCCCGTTGACAGACAGAGTCGGCACAGGACAGGATTTTGTTTTATGATAATTGTTTATTTACAAACACTTATTTTTGTTTACAAAAAATACTTTTTTTGTTATATTGTTGTTCACTTGTTTTTAGACTGCGATGTAAAATCGGCTTTAGAAAAAAAATTCTGAGTGGTGCGACGATTAGGCAGTGACAAAACGGCCATATTTTTTAAAATGCACAACTGTCCAATTGTCTCAATGACCAAGTGTCATAGCCACAAGTTTACAATTTTTTGTTTCATTTATGCACTTTTCCCACTTTCGTTGATGTTGATTTTAAGAAATCTTTTACATTTGAATTTATTCTAATCGATTTTATTTAGTTATTTAAAAAATATACTTATTTGACCTAATGTTTCGTCAACTTTCTGCCGTATGCCGTGTTTCGCAACAGGTATTCTCGAGAAGTGTTCGCTCTTTCTCATCAAAGGTGGATCTTCCGAAGACATCAAGTGTCCATGTATTTTTTATTTTTTACTTGTTTAAGTTAAATAAAACAAATTTAGATTTCTAATCTTCCTGGGGAAACGACAGACGAAGACTTGCGTTATCTTTTTGCTGGATATGGACCTGTCACAGATATTCGAATAAAGGTTAGTTTTTTACATGTATGGTCTTTTACATACGTGCACATATACACAGACTCATCGGTTTTGTTTTTTATCTTTAAAAAAGTAAACAAGGATTGGTAATGTGCAGTGGAGTGGTTTATTTCACTCCCATCCGTTTTGGGCTAGTTCCAATCATTCGACAGGGAAAGGGGTTTGGTTTTTTTATAAATCAACTCGACAAGTCTGAGAGTGATTTAGAATGAGAGTAATTTAAGTCTAATTTGTCAATTTCATTTTTTAGAACACGTATGCCTTTGTGGAGTTTGGTCGTGTTGAAGATGCGCTCTATGCAATCAAAGAGCTTAACTGTACAGAATTACAAGGAGAGATGTATGATTAGGTTATTTTTTAAATATACTTTTTTACTTAAGTGTCTATATGGCGTTGGCTCATCCTCGTCCTCCTGTAAATATCAACTGGGATGAATATCTAAAGGTATATTTTTTAAAATTCTAAGAACATTAAAATATTTCTTTTTAAAATCTATTCAAAATTACTAAAATCTTCTCTACCAACTTCCTTTATAATTTAAGGACTTCAAGCAATATTCACCCGAAGAGTTGCTGGTGGCTTCTAAATTCTATTGGAACCAGGATCCAAGTGACTATATTCAAGCTTGCGAAAAATCTTACCTGGCGGCTGTCTACTGCATCAAGATGTTGGCGTTGGAGCAAGGGATCTTACTTTCATCACACGAACAAGTGGGGGAATTCTGCGATTTTCTGTTTCTCAACAAGACTTTTTTGGATATTGACAGCCGTCACACATCATCAACTATGGTTAATGGATTTACATGTGCTGAGGCGTAAGGATTTTAAATAAAAAACAAATAGAAATAATTAAAATATTCTTTCTAGATTACATAGATTTCGATACGAAACATTTTTGGACAGAGCCACAATTAAGAAGTACATGAACAATGTTAAGCTGATGGTAAATGTTTCTCAGAAAATTGACCGTGCTGCCATCAAGACGACTTTAGATGGATCAACGTTTTTAAAGAAGTGTGTAAAGACGAACAAAGAGATTCCACTCGGAGGTATTATATTTAAGACCAAACTATTCAAAGCTTAGAATTTTTTAAAGAATTTAAATATTTTTTGTTATAAGAAGCTTAATTAATTTTTTTTGTTTAAATAAATTTTAAACTGCGTGGAATATCAATGTCCAGAAATCCTTTTTAGGTTTTTTGTCTTTCTAATTCTAGCGATAATTATTCTTAGTTTAAAATTTTTTCATGATTCCTATAAATTTTCACAATAAAAATTTATTCGCCAAGGCCTTTTTTGCTGATTTCAATAAAATTAGATTTTTTGCCGATTGAGTGAAATTGCTTACATTAGCTTTTTTCCCCTAAAATTATGAAAATTTTTGACGGGTTAAAACTGCAAGCTTATGGTATTAATATATTTTTTGTAAAAACATTTAGAAAAAGGCTAAAATCTCTTATCCAATCCATGTTTTTCTTGAAAATCTATTTTTTATATTTGTAGAAGATCATCCCTCAAAAACTGGAACTGATGATCGTGGAGTACCAGATAATGATGGAATTATTTGCAATGAATTGGACCCGACATTGACTATTGCCCATGCTTAATCACAATGAATGCAATTGAAGTATAATGAATTGGAACCGAGGGAAAAAGAGAAAAAAAATTTAGTTGATTGTTTTCAAAAATTTAATGAAATGTCTTAAATTATTTTTGTTTATATTAATTTTCCACAAAATCCAATAAATTTTATCCAAAAATTGGCAAAAATGAGGGTAAACAGTTATTAAAAAAAATTGCTAGAAAATTCATAACTTTAAGAAACTTAGTTCAAAATTTTTGATTTTTTGGCAAATCATAGTTAACATTCCCCTTTAAGTTTTGGAAAATAAAAATAAATTTTTATCTCCATTTTAAAAAAAGTTATGATTTTTTTTTCCTAAATATGAATAACTGGCAGGTACCCGCTCACGCCAAACCCTTTTGTAAGATCATTGCGACGCAGCCTCTACCAGAGTAACCTAGCCCTTAAATTTATTCTACGTCCCAGATGAGAACAAGGAGTTCATTAGCCTTGTCACGCAGCATAGCTGTTCGTCAACTGGTAAGAAATTTCATTTTCCTTATGTAACATTTTCTTGTACATTTTCCTACAAAGTACATTTTCTTACTTGCGATTGTACTTTTGCGGCTACTTGGTCTCGCGACTACTTACTCTGCGACTACTCGGCCGCTTTACCGACTACTTTAGTAAAACTTTCTAAATTGATAAAATCCGGAATCCGAATTAAAAAACCGAGGCCGGACCGGATCCGGAAAAATCCGACCGGATCTGATCAGGCGCCGGGCACTACTAAGTTATGTAGATATTTTGTCTTTTCTGGTAACGTTATAGAATTATCAGTAGGAAAACTTATTAGAATTATATGGAAAATTGACATCTCAATTAGTACTGTGATTCTCAGATTCTCAAACATTATTTTTAAGGCGGTTTTTAATTTTTTATTTGTGTTTAGATTAGTAAAATATATATTTTAAATAAATATGGGAGTTCCAGCATTCTTCCGATGGCTTTCCCGCAAATATGTCTCAATTATTGTCGATGCTGTTGAAGAAAGACGTAAAGAAGTAGAAGGGATAAAAATTCCGGTTGATTGTACACAACCAAATCTAAACTATCAAGTTTGCTTAATTTATTAGTGTCTTTATAATTGAATAACATTTTGGTTTTCAGGAGTTTGATATTCTATATCTGGATATGAATGGTATTATTCACCCTTGTACTCATCCAGAAGATCGCCCAGCGCCTAAAACAGAAGAGGAAATGTTCATTCTCATTTTTGAATATGTTGATCGCCTCTTTTCGATTGTTCGTCCACGAAGGCTCCTCTACATGGCTATTGATGGAGTCGCTCCTAGAGCAAAGGTTTAGCACGTTAGAACAATTTAACAAATATTTTTAGATGAACCAACAACGAAGTCGTCGTTTTCGTGCAGCAAAAGAGGCGGCAGAAAAACGTGAACAGATTGCTAGCATTCGTAAAAGGTTAGAGAATGAGGGTGTTCCTTTACCACCACCTCGTAAAGAAGAAGAACACTTCGATTCTAACTGCATTACACCTGGAACACCTTTTATGGCTCGGTTATCTACAGCTTTGCGTTATTATATTCATAAACGGATTACTTATGATCCTGCTTGGATGAAAATACAGGTTATTTTTTAATGTCGAACTGATTAAGAAACATGTTTTAAGGTTATTCTTTCTGATGCCAATGCTCCAGGAGAAGGAGAGCACAAAATCATGGACTACATTCGACGTCAACGAGCATCTCCTTCACATGACCCAAACACTGTTCATTGTCTGTGTGGTGCAGACGCTGACCTAATAATGCTTGGATTAGCTACACACGAGGCAAACTTCAACATTATTCGAGAAGAATTCGTCCCAAATCAACCAAAAGCATGTGAACTATGTGGACAGTATGGGCATGAATTAGAACACTGTCAAGGATTAGCAAGAGTAGAAGCTGGGCCTGACCAAGTTGATCCGTTGAAGAAGGAGAAGAATTTCATCTTCATTCGCCTTCCTGTTCTCCGTGAATATTTGGAACGTGAATTGTTTATGCCAAATTTGCCATTTGCTTATGATTTGGAACGAGCTATAGACGATTGGGTATTTTAAAATTTCTTTATTAGTCAACCAATTATTTAGGTAATGATGTGTTTCTTTGTTGGCAACGATTTTCTTCCTCATTTACCTTCTCTTGAAATTCGTGAAAATGCTATTGATCGTCTAGTCAAACTTTACAAAAATATGGTCTATCAAACGGGTGGTTGGTTGACATGTGATGGTGTTGTTAATATTGATCGAGTGAAGATGATTATGCACGAATTGGGGAAAGTTGAGGATCAGATATTCAGAGAGCGACAAGTATGTTTTTAGAAATATTTTTTTAACATTTATTTTTTACTTTTTCAGCTTCGTGAATTAAAATTCAAAGAAAGTCAAAAACAAAGAAAGAGAAGAGCTAAAGAAGCAGCAGAAATGTTAATGCCTTATAATGCTTCATTGATAGCCCCACAACCCATATCCTCTCAAAATTTAAATAAAAGTGGAGAAGAAATTCGAAAAATGGCAGCTGATGATAGAAAACAGGTTTGGGATTTTTTTTATAGTTTTTATTTACTATGGCTAATGATGTTTTTTTAAATGAGAAGCTACTTTGATCTTATTTGACCCATATAAATGGGTTTGATATTAAGCGAGAACTGAAGCCCTTTTTCTTATTTAAAATATTTTTTATTTAAACACGATTTTTAAAGAAAAATTCTTTCTTTAGATGCAACTCGCAGCTGAACAAGCACAGAAACTTAAATCATTATTAACTCCTGTTGCCGTCACAACAATTGGATCTAAAAGGAAAATGGAGCAAACATTAAATGATTCACCAAGTGGTTCACCTCCTATAAAGGTTTGTTTCTAATTAATTTTATTTTTTGTTTTCCTTATTTTATATTTATTTTTTAATTTTCTTTGTTTTTGTTGTGGTGATCTAATAATATCTTTTACTTTCTTTTAGTCGTTTAAGGACGGTCGAGTTGTTGAGGATAAAAGTACACTAGATGGTCCTAAACCAGAAATTGTTTTTACAACACCTTCTGGCGGTAAAGCTCCATTGGCTAAAGGTGCTGTTGGTGCACTTATGAATGATGATTCAGATGAGGAAGAAACTACAGATGAAATTAGACTTTATGAAGAAGGATGGAAGGAAAGATATTATCGAGCAAAACTTCACGTTGAAGAAAGTGATACTGAATTGAGAAAGAATGTTGTATGTGCTTATATTGAAGGACTTTCTTGGGTTTTGCTCTACTATTATCAGGTTTTTTATTTTATGAATAAATATAGTAATTTAAATAAACGCCCTCTCCATGGCAGAACTTTCCTAGGTTCCTCTCTAGGTACCGTTGTTTTTTATTTGAATTAATACTTCGTGGGATGGATCACAGATACATAAATCTCCTTTTAAACGATTTCCCTTTTTTAAATAATCTAAAAAAATTCAGGGTTGTGCAAGTTGGACATGGTACTTCCCCTATCACTATGCACCATTTGCTTCTGACTTCTATTTGGCTGGTGATTACAAACCAGACTTTAGTAAATCAACTAGACCATTCAAACCTTTGGAGCAGTTGATGGGCGTCTTCCCTGCTGCTAGCAGGTTTTCTAAAAATTTTATTTGAGTAATTAATAATTTAGAGCACATATCCCAAAAGGATGGCATTGGTTAATGACAGATGAAAAATCACCAATTATTGATTTTTATCCGGATGACTTTGAAATTGATTTGAATGGAAAGAAATATGCTTGGCAAGGTGTAGCATTGTTGCCTTTTGTTGATGAAAAACGTCTTTTGGATGCTCTTAATTTGGTTTTTCTTAATTTTTTAAAATTTAATTTCCTTGTTATTTTAGGTCTATGACATATTAGGCGATGAGGAAAGAGCTAGAAATGATACAGGACCTGACAGGCTTTTTGCTGGAAAACAGCACGGACTTTTTGAATTAATGCATTCTGTGCATCAATTAACTAAAGAGAATAATGGAAATTCTATTGTGACTAGCAGTGTAGAACGTTCGAGAATTTCGACTGGTAATAGTCAGTCTGTTGAAAGTGAAAGAAGTCAATCAAATGAAGAAGATTCTAATGAAAGAAGTCAATCAACTGAAGAATCAAATGACAGAAGCCAGTCAAATGAAGGCGATTCAAACGAGAGAAGTCAGTCGAACGAAGAGGAAACCAATGAAGAACAAAGTCATTCTACTGGAGAAGAACAAAGTAGAATTACTTCAAATGAAACAAATAGTGGAGAAAATAATGGTAAATATTGGATTTGATTTAAAAATTTCTTTGGCTTCCACGATTTACATTTTTCGACGGATCGGGGCCAAAATGTTCCCTTCTATCAATAAAAATCTAAATAATTTTTTTTCTGTAATTTTAGAAATTGTTGTGGCCAAAGATGAAAAGCAATGGGTAATTATTGATGCAAGTAAAGCCTATGGAATGGCTGGTGAAATTCATCCTGACGAAAGTGCTATCGATTATGGTGTTGATTATGTTTCAATGTTCCGAGGTTCTATTGAATTTGGCGATATAAAGGTATTTCTTAATATTTTTTACCAATTTTTAAATTATCTTTTTTTATAGAAAAACAGTTGTGTTATGGTGCAATTTCGTGATCCTCAATTTCCGCCACGTTTTCAATTCAAAGCTTGTCGTCTCGATGGAATTAAAGAACTGCCTCGTGCATTGAAACCCCAAAACTACGATGATCGACGTCAAGGACCTTATCGTCCACAAATTGGATTCAGTCGAGATATCCCGAGAGCATCTCTTTCTTCAAGTGGTCACCGAACACTTGATCATTATGTTACTCAACAAAATCGTAGAAGTGGACCGGCTTCTCTATTTGCTTATCAAGCACAACAACCACAACAAGTTCAAGCATCGCCTCAACAACAACTTCCTTGGCATAGTGGTGCAGCACAACAACAATATCAACAGTTGATGCCTTCTGATTTTCAACAGCCGTTGCCTCTAAATTTCATGCAAATGGCAATGCCTCCTCCTCCACTTCCTCCACAACATTGGGTTAATCCAATGCAACAACAACAACAACAACCATATGTTGGACAATGGGGACAACCACCTTCTTTATTACAAAATCAAAATTATGGAGGCAATAATAATTCTGACACATGGCGTCGTCGAAGTGATGACGGAGGTGGAGGATCATCTCGATCAAATCAACAACATTTGCCATATCATAACAACCAATATGGACGTAGCAGTGTACGTAACTATAATAATGATGACAATCGTAATAATTCGAATTCTTCACAAAGAGAGTATAGATCAAACCAGAGACGTCAATAAACTAAAGATCTTCTTAAAATATATTGAGGCATTGTGTAATTATTTCTCTACTGAGTTTGTTCTATTTTTCTTGTTTAATAATATAATTATGTCATGATTTTTTCGAAAAATTTATTTTAATAAAAATTCTTTTTTAGTAGCGACTTGTTTATTATGGCCATTTGATTCTTTTTTGTCCCAAAGTGTTGTTGATAATCTATTATTGATGAATCTCTTTATAATTGACATGTTCTCTGAGTCCTTCATGTCGCTACTAATGAGAGTTTTTATTAAAATCCTGGCGCAAGATTAATTAGTATATTTATACTAGTTTTGTTTATTTACTGTGAAAATTCTCTATATTTTTGTTATTTCAAGATTTGTTTAAATTTATTTTAAAATTTATATATTTTTTGGTTTTCATCAATATGTGGAGTTGGAGATGTACAGACAACCCTTTATTATATTTTGCTTTGCTATCTATTATTGCTTATTTTTAAGGCATGTAATCAGTGGGATTAGGGGAATTTCCTTTTAATTGATTACAGGCCTGTTTTTTCCATCCATTTAGTTTCTTCTACCATTTCTTTGTTGTTCTTTGGTAGTTTTTCTTTTTAAATATTCTTTTCTAATTAATATTCTTGAGCCTATTTTTGGTTCATTCAGGATGTTTTGTACACCTCCATTCTTGAATTTCACCTCAAAACTCAATTGTTTTTTCGTCTTTTTTATTCGTTCAAAACAAATGTTATTTTGTCTTTTTTCTGGTCCAAAATCTCATTATTCATTTGTTTTTTAACTCGAACGAAAATTTAAAATTTTACAAAATTTATTTTATTTTTGTTAAAAGCTTATTTGGCATATGATTTTTTATATTTGTAATTTTATTGAACTCGAATTATCTTTATTTGTTTTTTAGAAATGTCATTAAAATTATTTGATCGAAAAAGACGTTGTTTGGACAATCATTTAAGGCAAAATGATCAGGTCATTGAAAATATTTAAATTTTGAAGTTTTAAGACATTAAAAAGCTTTAAATGAAAAATTTTGTTTATATCTGGGCAACTTTTAGATGACTGCAGTCTCCGGTTTTGGATCAATTATTGTTGTTGGAACATGTTCAGGAATGTTGATGATCTTTAATACATGCCCAGAAGGTTCAAGTTCTTCCAAATGGGAATTGGAAGCAAATATGTGTCTATCGGAAGAGAAAGTAGGTTTTCAAATTAAGAATGGGTCTCTCAAATTTCTGGTGAATTAGTAGGGTTGCGGAAAGATTTACCACTAAAATAGAATTTTTATCAACAAGAATGACACAATAAATAAGTACATATATATTATAGAATCATATATATTTGTTTTATATCAACAATATTTATCAACTTTGTCTTATGGCGTTTCCTTCTCTTCCAAAGACTCGCTCGATGACTTTGTCTCCTTTTCTTCCAGCAAAGCCTCACTTTCAATCTTTTCAGCTTCTTTTTCCTTCTTTTCTTTGTCCGATTCTTTATTTGATTCTTGTTTGTCTTTTTTACGGAGAGAAACCGTTACAGACCGAGTACCTCCAACGCCACCCACTTCAACCGATTTTGGAAAATCTTTAGAGTTGTTCTTAATAATCGACCTTTGAGTTTCTTTGACAGATTTTTCCTTTGGCGGAATGAACTCTATTGCTGTCCTAATTGACTTTTGTGTGATGCAGATCGACTTTTGCTCCTTACTTTTGCCGTCTTTCTGAAAATAAAAAAAAATTGTTTTATGAGAGACAAATCCAGAAATATTCTCTTACCCCAGATTTAGTGGTCTCCAATTCCTTTATAAGTTTCTCCTTCAGTTCAAGCGTCGTCTCCAAAGACATCTCCTTTTCGCGAGTCCGTTGGCCTGTTTCACGCGATAATGGATTTGATTCACTTGTAGTGCTGACTGAATTTGCACTTCCAACTGACATTGCCATTGCCTCCGTTTCTTTTAATTTGTCTAGCTGTTTGATATATTCGGAGTTGTCTTTTTTCTTCTTTGTTTTAGGATTTGTGAGAGAAGCTGTACTTGTTGTTGGCTTTGAGTTTTTCCTTTTCTTGGATTTTGACTTCTATAATAATAAAAAAGTGGAACTTAAGATAAATTAAATTTTAAATAAAACACCTTCTTGCAACACGGCACAAGGACAAACACAGAAACGAGGAGCAGGGCAACAATCCACGGCGTTGAGAAGAAAGGCTGCAACATTTTAATTGTGAAGAAGATTATTTTTGGGCGTAGTAATAGAATGTGTTGATAAGTTTGAATTAAAACAAACATTCTTTTATAGTGAAACAATGAGAAACAGAAAAATTTGGAATAATTCGGGTTGTAATCCCAGAAGGCAAAGGACAATCCAAAGGTGCCGGACAGACCTTATACCTCAACCCAAAAGTCCTCAAGACTTTTTTGAAAATTAGTTGACTACTTTTTGACCTCGTCTTAGCATATTAAATTATTAATTTTTCACTGGTTATTCTACATATCTTTTAACTTCAATATTATTTCTTCCTGAATTGAATTCATTTATTCCTGCATGATCCGTTCCCTATAAAATAAATGAGAGTGTTCTTTTGATTTTTTACTTTTCTAAAAATTCTTTTCACAGGATCGAGGAGCACCAGTTACTCAAATTTGTTGTGCTTCTGCAATAGGACTTTTAATTATTGTTGTTGGAGAACGAATTCTTAGTTTAGTATTAGATGAAGAATTAAAGATTGAAGAATTATTTAAAGCAAAAAGAATATCATTAAATACCCACCCAACAAATGATGACCCTTTTTCTGTTCAATTAGCTATAACAAATAATCAACAAAAACAACAACAAATATTAATTGGAAGAATTTCTTCAGAAAATAATTATTTATTTATTAAAGAAAAAAGATTAACAACAAATTTTGGGAATATTGTTGAAATTGTTTTTAATGGAAATTGTGTTTGTTATGCTACAAATACATGCTATTTTGTTCATAATATTAATGAAAAAAATGGAATTAAATTATTTGATGTAGCTGATTGTGAAATTCCGAAAGTTATTTGTTCTGTTGGAATGGTAGGAGAATTTTTTGAATATTTTTGAGGCTATCTGAAAGGATTGATCCATTGCCTTTTTAGAGCCTTGGATACTCTTGAAAGCTTTAGCTGGTTTATAAAGGCACGGGGATATAAGGGCATATCGGCTATATGATACACATTCACCTGTCCCTATTTATCCACTTATAAGCTGAGTTTTTTTTGTTTTTTGGGATGTTTTTTTCGTAAACAAAGTGAAGGGGACATTCCTCTCAGCTATTTAATTTAAATTAAAAATTTTCTGTTTTAAGGAAGAATTTTGTGTTGCTGGAATTCAAAGTCTTTTAATGTTTGTAAATGGAGAAGGAGCATCGACTAGACCTCCATTATCCTTACCTGGACAGGAACCTCCGATTGGACTTTCTCTTAAAGAACCTTATTTAAATGTTTTGGATACTGCTGGAAATTTATTTATTTTTAGGTAGAAATTTTTGAGAAATTTTTTGAGCCCAATCTACTAGTTATCCCAGCTCATGACATTCTCATGGGGTGTGATAATAGAGATTTTTGAAAATTTAACAGATTTTTCTTTTAATTTTTTTTCAGTATTCACGATGGTTCATTAAAACAACGTCTTGAATTCCCTAGCGATGATGAAAGTGAACAACAATCCCTTCAAAAACAAAATCTCTACCAATTATCTAATATTGATGGACAAACATTTATAATTCCTCCATTTGGAGGATGTTTTTTTGAATTAATTGCAATGACTATATATTCACAAATTGAAGAAAATATTTTACATGGATATTTAGATATTGCTTGTTCTATGTTAGAAGAACAAATTTCTGCAAATTTTGAGAATTTAAATGAATTAATTGTGAGTGGGAGACTCTAATTTCTAAAAAGGGCCATTTGAGTATGATTTTATAAAATTGTTAAATGAGTACCTAGAGTCTTGAAATTTATCATAAATATACTTGATAGAGTTATTTACCTTATCTAAAAATTTCAGAATTTTTGGTTGGGTATTTCACAAGTTATGGTTGAAAATGTTAGAAAAATTACCCTTTTCCCTACAAAATTCTTATATTTTTGGTCATAACTTATGAAATATTAAAACGAAAATTTTGAAATTTTTAGAGAAGCTAGTCAACACTATAAAGAATATCTGTACAAAATTTGACAATTATAGAATCTTTTTTGACAAAATTATAATTTTCGGAATAAAGTGGACCTTTTACCTCAAAATAAGCCTTATTTTAATTTTTTAAATTTTCTCTCATTTAGCAATTAAAACAATTACAACAAAAAATAGCCATAAATTTTCTTCAAAAAGGAGATTTTCCCAAAGCAATTAATTTACTCGTTGAAAGTGAAGCTAAACCAATTATTTTACTTTCATTAATTGCAAAACAAAATAAAGAGCTTTTTGAAGATTTAAATTTTGAAGAATTTGAATTGGAAAATATAGAAGAAATAATACCTATTGAATTAGTAAAGGATTATTTACTTAGAATTAGAATGAATAATGGTGATAATGAGGTGGGGAGAATTTTATTAAAAATTAAAAATTGATGTTTTTACTTACCCTCAATTATTTCATCCCTATTTATCTAAATCTCTGAGTTATTCCGGTCGGACTTATCCAAAGGATCCTTCTACATTCCCTTAAATTCTTAATCTTCTATTTTTTAGTTTCGAACTGTCCCTTCCTAACAATACTAGGAAGTTTCAGGAATTTCGGGAACAAACCCCTAATAAGGTACTTGGGCAATTTTGGGCCAAAATCAGATGGAATATTTTATTGAATTCTTGTTTCAACCCTCGTTTTAGGGTGTAATTAATCGGGTTAGTACGGGTAATTACATATTTCAATCTATCCTTGGCGGTAATCTTAAAGTATTTTCGAATAACTTTTTTCACTTTTCCCCTTCCACTTGTTATAAGGCTCTCAAGGTTATTTCATTAGATTTACCCACAAATTCTAATTTTTAAAAAATAAAATAATTTTATCAAAAATATTTTTTTCAAAGTTAATAGAATGTTCATTAGCTCGAATATTTGTCCATTTAAATCAAAATAATTATTTAAATAAAGAATTATTAAATACAAAATATATTTGGAATAAACAAAAATTTCGTCAATTTTTAATTAATAAAAATTTAAAAAATTTAAATTTTGCTGCAAAATTAGCTTTTGAAGAAGGAAAATTAGAAGAATGTTTTAATTATTGGAAAGAAATTATTTTATTTAATAAAAATGAAGAAGAAAAAATAATTGACGAGGAAATGAAGGAAATGGCTTTAAATGATTGTTTTGATGCTTTTGAAAGGTAAATTAGAGAATAAAAAAAATATATATTTTTTAAAATATTTTTGTATGTCTAAAATTATGATTAATTAATACATTTATTTTCCTTTAATAAATTGTTTCTTGGAACTAAGTTCTGAAGGTACCATACTTTTTATAAGTAGAACGCTGGAAATTGGAACTATCAATTTTTAACATTTTGGGGCTGAACACAGTTTTGATTATGGGAAACAAAAAAAATTTTTTGGAAACTCCAGAAACCTTAACTGAACAGATTTACTTCTAACATGAAAATAAGTATTCTGTTAGGGGAAAATATTATTTCTTAAAAGTTCTTAAATTTCTCGTTTTTCGGAAAGGATATAAATTTAAAAATTAAAAAAAATTATCATATATATTTAATTAATAATTTAAATATTTTTCAGTATTGAAGACGTAAATATATTAAAATCTATACTTGAATGGCTAATTCCAATAAATCCAAATTTATGTATGGAAAAAATAGAATATTTAGAAAATAATAAACAAATTAAATTATCTACAGAACTAATTATTGAATTATTTGAAAATGAAGAAGATTTAATATTTCAATATTTGGATAAAAAAACAATTAATGAATTGGTAATTAAATTAAAATCAAACTATTTTCTGACCTCTAATAGCTTTTCATTTTCTGTTTCCATACCTTCCCCCCTCTTACTATTTTTCTTTTTAAATTCGGTTTGCCTATCTCAGGCAGATATCCAGCAACTATAAAAATTTAAAAGCAGAATTAAAGGTAAAGGAAGAACTGGAAACAAGTAATTTAAAAAACTTTTACCCTCTCCCATTTTCCCTGAACAAATTTCTAGTAAAATAAAATTATATTTAAATTTATTTTTAAAGGGTTCAACATCTTTAGTTCACAATAAATATATTGAATTATTAATACAAAAATATAAACAACAACAAAATAATATTGAATTGAGAAATAAACTCTGGAATTTTTTACTTTTCTCTTCTTTTTATGATAAAACAAAAATTTCGAAATTATTTAAAGAGGATCAAAATAAAAATGAATTTTTTGTGGAAAGATTGTTTATAAAGGCAAATGTAAGGATTTTTTATTTTTTTTAGAAATTTAAAATATAGAGATTCTGCGTATTTCGAGTTTTGGACATTTTGAAAATTGGGCGTTTTGTCCAAAATTTAAAAAATTTTTTTAAAATATTAAAAATATTTTTCTTAAAGGAAGAAAATTCCATAGATTGTTTAAATGAATTGGCTAATATTTTTGAAATCAATGAGGATATTGGTGCATTATTGGTTGATGCTGCAGAACTTTTATGTACTCGTTTTCCAAGTCCTGAAATGCTTAAACCTTTATTGACTTTACATTTGCTTATTTCAAAGTAGTTATTTTTAAAGAAAAATTTGTAATTTCTTTGGGGGTCCTTGTGGAAGTTCTCTCCCATAACTCTTTATAGCCAAACAGCCCATTTCTTCCAAACGGTCATCGTTTCTCTCATGGATTTTCTTTGATGTTATTTGTTATCCTTTTAATTATAGCCTCTTTTTATTACGATTTTTCTGATCCCTAGTTCTTTCTAACTTTAAGCCTTGTAAGGTTAATTAGGTATGGAGGAGATTTTTTATAGAGAAAATCTCCCATTCCCCTCTCCCTTTTCAACAGATTTATATTCCCCAATCCTTTCAAAACCTTTTCCCTTCCTTAAAATTTTTTAGAAATAATTTAAAATATTTTTATTTAATTTTTTCTAGATCCAATACAACACTTCAAACAAAAATCCCCCATTTACTTTCTCTTTTAGAAAGTGAATTAAATAATGGAGAACAAGTTTTAAATAATTTACCAAATAATTTATCTTCATCGGAATTAATTACAAATTTTCTTCACAGACATATATCTAATCGTTTAAATATTTTTAATTGGCAAAATATTTATTTTAAAATGGCTAATTTAGAAATTAAAAATTTAGAGAATTTATTAGAAGAAAAATTAAATAAAAAAAGATTTAAATTAGACGAAAATAATTTTTGTTTATTTTGTGAAAGAAACTTATTAAATATTATTGGAGAAGAAGAATTTGTTTATTTACCTAAAGATGGACAATTTGCACATTTAAGATGTTTTAGAGCAAGAAAAGAAAGAGCTTTACTTGATTAAAAAATTTTTTTTATTTTTAAGAATTAATAAAAATATTTTTTTAAGTTCTGATATGTAATTTTATAATTAAAAATAGTATATAGTTTTCCGGAAAATTTCAGAAATAATTACAAAATTAATTTTAAAACTTTCCGGAAAAATAACTCTAAAATTAATTTTCTAAATTTTTCCGTAAAGAATTTTTAATTTTTTAAAATAAATATTTTTTAATTTCGTTTCAGAATATTAAATGTTAAAAAAGGAATTAGATTAATTTAAATTTATCTTAAAAAATCAGAAGAGTTCTGATAATAAAAATTTAATTAATAAAAATCAAGTAGAAAGTGCACTGTATAACTTTTTACATTTAAAATAATATTACATATATATTTATTAAAAATTAAAAAAATTTTTTTTAAAAATAAAAAAAAAGAAATCAATCATCCTTTATGTATTTATTTAATTTTTTAAATAGGTAGGTATATGGATTTTAAAGATTTATTTAATAGCTACAATAATTGCTTTCACTTTTGAACAATATTCGGCGCAAATAATATTTAGGCGTGATAACTTTTTAAATTTCTTTAAAAAAAGTTCTGTATAAAAATTTGGTTGTCCACATCGCAATCGGGTCTATCTTGCTTGTAAATCCCGAACAGGCAAGACATTGACATATTACTAAAAAGTATATAAATCCTTAACACTCCCTTCTACATGTAAATGCTTAAAAGTCTTTGTGGTTTTACACCAAAAAACATTTAAAATTAAAAAATCCGCGTCGAGACATCACAACACATAAATGCTTTAGAGGGGTGAATACAAACTACATCATGCTTAGGTCTGCAAACGCGTAGGCGAACACGTAAAAAAGGCGTAGGCGAAGACGTAAAGGCATTTTACATAGACGTAAAATGCCTTTAAAAAATTGATTTTTTTATAAAAAAATTTTTTTATAAAAAAACGAGAGGGCATAAATTTTTACATTTAAATTTTTTAAAAAATAAGAAAAAAAAATTATTTTTTTCTCAATTTAACGACATTCATTTTAATTTGTTGAATTAATTAAGAATTATAGTGTTTTATGGTGTTGAGGGGTTAAGTATAAGTTTAAGAAACAATTCCCTTAAATTGTGAATTTATATAAATATTCTTTTATTTTTTTAAACATAATTGATAAAAATATTTAAAAATAAATTTAGAAAAAAATTCAAAAAAAATTTTTGTTTTCTCTAAATTATGACTTTTCATCTCTTCCATATTTCAACATTTTTGTTACTTGTAGTAAATATTAATTCTGGTGGTGTTAAAAAATTGATAAACAGAGCAAATAAAAATTTAGACGATAAAATTGGTGAAATGCAAATATTTATGAAAGAAAAACCTAAGGGAAATATAAAAATGGAAGATGTTAAAACTTCTAAAGTAAAAAAAATTTTTTAAGAAAAATAGTAAAAAATAAAATAAAATTTTGTAAATATATTAGTTCCTCTCTTTGTAATTTCTAAAGGGAGAGGAAGTAGTTGACGAAGATTTTGAAAAATATTTTGAGGAATTTTTCGACAAATCTCCGTTTCTCTTAATTATTCAAGTTGGTTCCCTAACATTTTTCGGGATTTGGTCCTGGAACCCTTCGTTAAATTTTGTTAACATGGTTTATCATGTTTTTCTGAAATTAAAAAAAATATCTTATAATTTTTTATATTTCGTATATAAATACCGTATTTACTCGAATAATTCCCCTAGGGAATTATTCGAGGTGGGCATTATTCAGGGAATTATTATTCTCAACCCCATCCCTGGCATGGGGAATTAATCGAGGGTGGGGAATTATTCGAGTAAATACGGTAAATAAATTGTTCATTTATAAGGGGATTAAATCAAAACAAATTTTATGACAAAAATTTATTTAAAAAATAAATTCTTTTTAAACTTTATTGAAATTAATTAAAAAATATTATTTTAGTATAAAACTGCTGTTGTAGAAAATCTTTTTAAGGCATATGAAAAATGCGTTAAAAAAGAAGAAAAAGGCGAAATTGTAAAAACTTGTAAAAATATTATTGAAAAAATCCAAGAATTTCTAAAGAATAATCATCTTACATATAAAAAAGTAAATATTTTTTATAAAAAAATATTTAAAATATTTTTTAAGGAATTCATTTACAACTCTTCAGGAAGTATTATTAACAAGAGTTTTAATAAATCTTTAAGTGAAGATTTTTCTAAAAATAAAGGTAAAAAAGTGAAAGATATTAAAGATAATGTTAATGTAATAGAAGATGCAGTTAACGATTTACACAATAAAATTTATGCCATACTAATACAAATATCTATATTGTTACAAGGAAAACCTGAGGAAACTATTATAAAAATGAATGAAAATGATTTTCAAATTCCCGGAGTAAAAAAAATTTTTTAAAAGAAATAATAAAAAATAAAATTTTTTAAAATAAAGTCGACTCCGGTTATAGGAATTTAGATTTAAGCCCCCACAAATGACCGGTCCCTTGGTGGAGGGGGTAAATAATAAATATACAACAATGCCTCTCGTTATAATTCCGCCTTAGGAGGAGGGGGAGAGCTGGAGTTTTTTTTTTGGAGTTTCAACCCTTCCAAATACTGTCGTTCAAATAGAGAATGTTATAAAATATTAAATCAGAAATCCACTAAAAATTTGACTTCTAAAATATCAACCCTCGAAAACCAAGAAAAACGGATTTTTCGAAAATGTGCTGCTGACATAAATAACAAAATAAAATGAGATTAAATGTTTAAAAAATAAATACTTTTTAAACTTTATTAAAATTAATTAAAAAATATTTTTTAGTATGAATATGAACAAATAGAGAATCTTTTTAAGGCATTTGAAAAATGTACTTAAAACAGAAGGAAGCACACGAAAAATGAATGAAATACGACTGAAGAAGATAAGTAAAAAAGAAAAAAGAAAAAATACAAGAGTCTTGTAATGAAATTACTAAAAAAATTGGAGAATTTCTTGATGATATTTCTTTTATATATAAAAAAGTAAATATTTTTTTATAAAAAGATATTTAATAATAATTTTTATATTTTTAAACGGAGATAGTTTACAGTCATTTGGATAAAACTATTTATAGGAGTTTTCATAAACCTTCTACTGGAAATGAATCTTTAAATGAAAAAATTAAATATTGGGTGAAGAAAATTAAATCTTGGATGCAGATTGAAGACTGAAGAAGAAAAAATAAGAAAATTAACGATTTAAAAAAAGAAATGAAAAAAGTAGTAGAAATTATAAATTATATTTACAGTAGTTAAATTACAACCCTACTGTAAATAGGGTTGTTCCCGGGGAGGGAGGGCCGGGAAATTTTTTACGGGGAATTTCGAGGAAAATATAGAAATTAAAAAATTCACTTTTTTATAGGGACGGAGAATTTTAAATTCTCGAATCCCCCGGATTCCCCGGACGCATGGGTCGAAATTCCGATGTTTTTTATCTTCCGATTTCCAAGTTCCGACATTGGGCCATTTCCGTTTACCGACACCTCTGACTGTCCCTATCCTTTTCTGTTCTAGAAGAAAAACGGAGAGAGAGAATTTGACAAAAAACAAGAACCTTCTTTACCATTTAAAATATTCCCCAAAACAATTTATAGCAATCCTATCCAATTCTTAAATTTTAAAGGAAAATAAAGAAAAATTTAATAAATTATAAGATTTAATTTTTAAAAGAAAAATATTTCTTTTAAAAAATTTTTGAAAAATATTAGAAAAGTCAAATAGGATTGCTTACACCAAAATTTAAAAAAATTTATATTTTAAACTATTATAAAATATTTATTTGAAATGTTTTTTTGATTCAGATCTTCCCTTCTAATATTTTTAATTTTAATTTAAAAATTTAAAATAATTAAAATTAATTCTAAATTTAAATTTATTTTTACAATTTAAATTTATTTTTTAATTTTTTTTAATTGCCACAAACACGGAATTCTTCAATGGTTCAATTGGCCTTCAATGGCCTTCAAATGGTTTTGGAGTTTCAGGATGAAATTTTGCATAAAAAGTGATTTGGCTATTTGAATATCCAAACAATCACTTGAGAGTTATTTAATAATTATTTTCTTTTTATTTTTTTTAATTTTAAATGAATTTCTTTGTCTACCCCAAACAAGACAAACAGAATTTTAAATACATTTATTTAATTTCTAGACCTTTATTTTCTGTACACCTCCATTTTTGTTCAATCTTTTAAAGTTTTAATTTTATACTATTTTTTTATATTTTTTAATTAAAAATTCTTTTTTTCCAAATTTTTTTTTGTTTGGAGGTTTGTTTCCAAAAAAATAAAGACAATATATCTTCACATAAAAACAATAAAAAACAAAAAAATATATTCACAAACCCATGTCTTATTCAATTTGTGTTTTTATTGTCACCACTCTTGGAAGCTTTTTTTTGTTTAATAAAAAATTTTCTCAAAAATAAATTTTATTTTTCATTTAAAATACTAAATTCACATTTTTGGCAAATAAATAAATAATTTAAAGCAATTTATCAATACCGTGGGAAAGGAAAGGTTTTGGTAAAAGCTTTGTATTTATTTTTTCTTTTCTGTCCCTATCAACAAAAAATATTTTTTTTTAATTTTTTTTGCCATTTTTTTATTTTTTAAATAAATTAACTAAAATTGGGCTCATATGTTTTTATTTAAAAAATAGTCGTTTTAAATAAATATAAAAGATTTTTTAGGCAATTTTAGAAAAATGTGGCTAAAAAGAAAAGTTTCCATATTTTTAAATGATTTATGAGTTTTATTTTCTTTGAGAAGAAAAAAAAGTTTTTAAAAGAAACTTTTTGAATATTAAATATATTTTTCTGAAAGTTATACAAAAAATATAATTATGCAACTTTTCCGGAAAATAATTTTATAAATATTCTGTTTTGTAATAAATATTCCATTTTCAAAAAATAGTAAAAACAACGTTATCAGAATAAAAAAAAATAAAAAATAATAATTCTGACTTTTCCGAAATATATTTAATTAATTATATTTTCTGAATTATTTTCTTTAATAAGTCCGGAATTATTTTCTGAAACCTTTTCCGGAATAAAATTAATTCTTTAAACAATTATATATTATAAATCTAGAGTTATTTTTTAACTTTATTCATTTACTCCTAAAAAAATTTCTTTTTCCATTAATTAAAAAATTAAATTTATTGCCACAAATTAATTAATAAATAAAAACATTTTCTCCATTTATTTTTAACCTAGAAACGAAGTAATAGTAATCCTTATATTTTTTAAAAGCTCTCTAAAAACTCCTCGGTAACTAACCAAAACAGGAGAGGATGCTAATGAATGTAAATAAATATATCGGAAGTGAGAAAATAAGGAAAATAAATATAGGGAGGGATACACATTTAGTACTTTATTCGTTAATGTAAATATAACATTTTTTATTTTTTTATTGAAAAGGACGACACTATGTAGCATTGTTTTTACCTTTAAATAAATTAAAACTTTTGAAACAATTTGAGGAAAAAAATAATTTTTAAATTATTCACAAAAATTTTTAAAATTAGGTATATACGGAATTATTTTCCTTAATTATATTAGTTCCGTATTGTTTTCCTTAAATATGTAATTTCCGGAAAAACTTCTGAAAATATTTAACTCTGAATATAACTATGAATATATTTTCCGGGAAAGTTCTGAAAATAATTCATTTGTGAGTATGTATTTTCCGGAAAATTTTCAGGATCAATTTCAGAATTAATTTCAGAATTAATTTCAGAAATTATTATTTTCAAAAATGCTTCAAAAAATAATATAAAAATTTCAGAATTAATTGTTTCATAATTATTTAATTTATCAATTTTAAAGAAAAAAAACTAAAAACTCAGAAAATAATCTCAAAAAATTATTTTTTAATAAAAATGTCAACCCCATCAAATGAAGAAAATTTATTACAACAAACAACAGAAGAATCCCCCACATCTTCTATTTGTTCTCAACATATTTTTGCTTTTGAATGTCAAAATTCAAGTTGTTGTGCTTCTTATCATCAACGCTTTTTAATGCTTTTATTTTCAATTATTATTTTTATAATTGCTATAATTGTTTTTCTTTTTATGATGATTTCAGTTCAATGGAGACCTTTAAGTTTGAGAAAAAGGCAAAAATTATATTTGAAAAAATATCAGAATTATTTTCCGGAAAAATCAGAATTAATTAGAGAATTATTTTTCCGGAACATGTTCAGAAAAGTAAAATTCTGAATTATTTTCTTTCAAAATTGTTTTCCGGAAAACTTATATCTTTCAACAAATTCAAAATAAATTTCTGATTTAATTTCCATATAAATTTTAAAAATAATAATTCTGATTTATTTTAAATTTATTTATTAAAAACTTTGTTTTCAGAAGAGAAGAAAGAATATCAGAAGTTGAATTAAAAAGTTTTGAAGAAACAAAATATTTGCGAAGAATGTCAGAATTAAAGTAAATTTATTGAAAATATTTTATTTATTTATTTATTTTAGTCCAAATATAAGACGTGAAACAGGAGAATAAGAGAAAAGTAGATTTACAAAATGAATTTAATTTTTTGAATTAATTAAAATATTTTTTGAAAATTTAGATAATTTTTAATAATAAAATATAAATAATTATAATATTTAAAATATTTCCTGAAATTAACTCTAAAATTCATTTACGGAGAATATATCTAAAATTAA